>JAMKCH010052494.1:0-10245 GCA_023653785.1 Ophioderma brevispina
TACCATCAAACCACCACCTCCTGAAACATTACTGAAAATGTCATAGCAATCTCTGAAATTATATTGTGATTTTGAGTCGGCGGGTTCTCACGTTTAGTTTTGGATATGGATTACCTCTTAGAGTCAAAATTTTTGACCTTTTTACAAATAGAGAAAATTTTAGCTATTCAGATTGAGGAAATAGGACGCTATCCACATATTTCTAAAAATCCTGAACAGCAATCATTTCGATACCAAATTGGCACGAAAAAAAGGGTGCATTCATATACCAGCAGGCTAAAAACGAGACCCATGTATGCAGCACATGCACATCCCAAGTATAGTCAATTAGTGTTGAGGTTGTTTGGGAAAAGGCATGCCTGCTGCATTCCTCCCTGGAATTATTGAGAGGTATTCATGCCCAACTGTCAGAAAGCAATAGCCTAGGATGCACACATGTAAGTGGACAATTTCACCTCAACATTTCTCAGGTAGCTCTTCAAACAACCCTTCCTCTAGAGTGTAATATGCTCAAATATAGCAAATTACTAGATGAAAGATAATGTGTCAGACTTAGACTAATTAAGAACTGTCTTGTTTACTAATATGCTTACACCCATTTTCCATGCTATTAAATTGGATTTTCCTATCCCTAAATCAAATATGATGACTTATTGATTTAAGGTGCTTTGGGAGATAGCTTTACCATTTAAGAGCCAGACATTACGAGCACTAGAGGCTTATCACGCACAAAAGACTGAAATGAAACCATATCCACAACTTGAGAATTGGTCATAAATAACCAAATATTAAAATAACATTTTTCGAAGAGTTACTCCCTATGGAGATCAAATTACCTACCATTTGCTCTTCAAATTTTGATTCTGATTTCCAAGATTCCTTACATTCTCTGACGCCCACTGTCTGGACTTAAAATAGCTTTGGTAAAATATGCATCATGGAATTACTTGAAAATCACACAAATTTGCCAGTCCAACTCAATAATGTGTAATTTTCATCTGGTATTTGTAGCTCTTGTTTCCGGTAAATACACTCCCACTCTAAGGTTTTCCATTATGAAGTTTAACATAATAACACTGATACAAAAATAAGTTTGTTGTAGAGGATTATTTTTAGGGAGTAGATGGATGGTTGACCTACTGTGTGGCATAGATGGGTGTGGTGCTCTATACTTTTCTGAGCCTGGGTTGATGAATATTAAGAACTGGCCCAAGATTTTGCTCAAATTTGATTTTTTTTTGTTTACTGTTACATTTTCATGTAACTGGTTTGTTTTCCACTAATATGCTGGTGGCCCAGACTCACCTCACACTCCCAGAAAAAACTGCTACCATATGAGATTTAGTGGAGCAAAATATTTAACCGGATACCCTTCCTGATGCCCATCCCCTAGTTTTCTGTGGTTGGCCTAGCCTTTGGGCAACCACCACGGCCCACCATTGCAAGGCAGCATTATAGAAACAACTTTGGATGGCCGCCATTAGCTCTCCAGAGCTGAAGCGCTTGTAGGTAGATTTTTTTGTTCTAATGAGGTCACCAGCTTACCTCTCCTCGTCTGATTTGACGTAAAAACCCGAGGGGTGACATATTAGCCCGAACAACTCAGATCGGAGACAGTGAGTACTCATTGCCCATGATCCCAATTACCAGGCCCTCAAAGGAAACCTGACCTATCAGTTTCATTGAATCGGCATAGTATTAGTATCTGCAAGACTAAACTGAAACCAAATATCTATTTCAAGGTTAGAAGTTTGATTTTTTTACTTCACAGTGAAAAACATTCACAAGAGTTTCACAAACTGCTACAAAATTCTAGGCTTGCCTGAGTCCACTGAATTACTTTTGTTTATAAATGGGCACATCAATAACTTAAGCTATAACTTGTTCATAATTGTTGGACACTCTGCATATTTAGTGTTCCCACCCCCCCCCACCCCCACCCCCTCAATGTATGTGTTGCATAAGCATGATACACTTGTCAATCTCGCTGCATATTATTTCAACACTGACTTGGGGAGGGATGGGAGGGGGGAAAGAAAGTTATAGTGCCAGTGTGCTTCAAATCGATCCCTGCAATAGCTTGCCAATATTTGTAAGTGTTATCCAAGGGCTATAACAAAAGATTGTGGTTACATTTTGCACTTAGCCCGCATTATTTTTGGATTTGGCTTTCCTATCGGTGGTGAGGGCAAGGAGATTGTTTGCTTTCAAAGTCTACTGCCCTGCAGCTGTGGTATTTACATATTTACTACAATTTCCCTAGTGCAACACTCAACAGTAGTGTTTAATACCGATAATGGTATATTTTTTTATGGAAGGAAATAAGAGGAACACATCCGCGAAATTTATTAGGATTCACATGGGTACATCAAGAAATGCCTTGTGTGTACTTCCAGAAATTTGCTATAAAATTGAATGTTTACCTGAGGTCGGGATTCGATAACAGTTGATATCAAAGGCGCCCATGAGTTTAGCAAGTCCGGTGAAATTCTGTTGAAATAATTTACATTTATCCTCCCCTGATAGGAAGGGAAGGGGTTAAAGGGATAGAGCTAAAGAAATTGGACGTCCGTAGGCGGGATTCGAACCTTGGGCCATCCATAATGGCAAGCCAGGAGGGAGTCACTGGCCCGGCCATTAAATTTGCGTGCCCCATATGGAGTGTTTGTGCGATGACGTCATTGCATCTTTTGTTTTGGACTTAGTGCAGTTTTCTAGACGCAGCTCATTGAGTTTTAGTGGAGTTTGATTGTGATAGGGTTATAAGTTGTAACAACAAAAACAAATCTTGAAAAGAGTAGAGCATTTTTTTATTTTCCCAAATTGATGCCATCAGTGACATTTGGTCCCAGTAATGGGTCAAGTTCTAGGGTATATTGTGTAGGTCCAACATTTTTGGCTTGAAGTTAATATTATAGGATATACTGGGGTTATTGTTTACAACCTAAAGATTGACTGAATTTAAGGGGCTTGCACAAATGCAATCCACTTGCATAACGCAGGCACTCACAGCCAATCACACACAATTATTGAGCTTCTTTTGTGAGCAGCCCGGATATATCTATTAATTTGGTATTTGCATTGTTCAGAATGTTCGCAGAATGGTTTTTGTTGATTGGTGTCCCCTGATATCACTAACTATGTGTGGGGGAAAATACAATTGGATAAAATTGGATCCACGTGTGTGTTTTATTCACAATGTCCTGAGTTATTCACTACCTACCCCCATGCCACTTAGGTGAAGGTAACCTATGAAATAAAGGAACTATGGATTTCAAATATGTCCTATTACAAATATCAATGTTTACATTTTATCTTGAGTGATGCCTCATCCTATACAAATGTCTCATGTTTGTTGCATTTTGCTTTTGATTTGGGCGTTATATTTGGTTGTTTGATTGTTTGTATTTTACTGTTGCTTTCTGAAGTAACCTTATGAAGGAACCTGTTGATAGACGTTAATAAGTCAGGTACCCTACTCTTCAAAAATCTCTGGTTCTAACATGTCATTTACTTGTTGTTGTAAGTTTTTGTGTTGCCTATTACCATTTTGCTAGCAATTTGTAGATGGATATAATTTATTTATTACCCCTCACACTTGTACAGAGACTTATGGGATAAGCCTATCTATGGGCATAATACCAAGGCACCATGAACTTGATCCTCTTTGATATCTTGCATAACCATACGATTGCCTCCCCTGAAGCTACAGGAAATTTTGTCAGCATTCTCAATAACTTTACTTCTTATAATAGACTTGGAATTTTCTTACATGTTGCTTCTTAACACTACTTTGGCAGGCATGATATTGACCAATTCTTCAAAAAATCCCCACTGGTTCCAGAAAGAAGAGCTGAAATGCGCAGACACATTTTGCGCTCGGCATACAATATGATTTTGGCCACCGATGTGCCGGCTTCACGGATGTTATATTGGGATTGTTTTCACCAGAGGGGGAAATTATCATCTGCTTCTGGTTGCTAAAAGAGCACTCCTTTTGAATCTTTTAATGCATTCCTGTAGCCTTTTCCCGCCGCTTGATGTTGCTGTGCACTTCCGATAATAAGACTCATTGAATTTAAAAACTTTTCTTGCGATTGCGTTTTCTAGTTGTGTACAGTGATTATTATATAGTGAGTAATGGTAAGTGGAAACGGATGCAGATACAAAAATCAAGGGATCTCAAATTGATTCAAGTAGGCATACCTTGAATATGCGAAAATGAGGGAGGTGAGGCAAGGTTAGTTGTACCAAACTGGCATGGAGAGGTGAAATTGACGTGCTGAGAAACAAGTGTGACACAGTAAAAATGCGATAGGCCACAAATTACAGAGTCACAGTGAACAAATGGAGCAAAAAAAAACAAAATATAAACCAGTTATAGTGGATACCAAAAAAAATTAACAAAATGTTTCAGACATCCAAGATAGTATCCATGAAAAAATAACACTTTTCCTCCATGGTTCACTTTGAATTGGGCACATGAATCATGAAAGCATCTGTCCTTTGGAGGGGATGTTATCCCATTGTTGGGGTTTTTTTTTTTTTTTGGGGGTTTTTTCCCATGTACTGACATTCATAACTGTACATGTACATTGCAGTCCGTGTCGAATAGAGTAGGGCTGGGTAAAACCCGACTTTTGACACTGTTTTCCAACCTGCCGACCTCAAGCAATATTAGCACATTTTTTTTTGAATGAGCGCCCCCAATTTTTTTTCAAAATTTGATATTTTTGTACAGATTACGACGGTTGGTAATTGTCTAGGAACTATACCTGCGAACGAGATTGATAAAAATGGCGTATTTATCCAAAATAAAGCGTATTTTGTAATTAGTATTGGGGATCCCCATAAAGATTGGACTCAACGGCAGAGCTGGAAATATGCTTACGTTTATTAATGTCCGGCCATTGTAAAATAAAGTGCCACCTTGAGAAACTAACCTCTAACTTTTTGGCTTGCCTGAACTATTACACAACTAAATGGGATGAGCGTAGCCCCGTACTTGCGCCTATTTCCCGGCTATTTCCATTGGAAGGCCGTTTCCATCCAGCAGCCGTTTGTATTATTATCGGGGCTCCCCGATATAAGTATTCTAGTACAAATTCCTTCGTTTGTGACATCATATACTTTTCGATCTTAACCCTTCAACTGTATAGTTTACTACCATGTTACCAAGCAATCGTGTAAAAAAACCGAACAATTTAATGTGTTTTTGGGTTTTCAAACTTTAAGGCAATTTTATTTCCCATGGAAAATTCACTGAAAACAAAGGCATTTTTGGTTTTATCAGTATATGTCCACTTCATTATTGTTTTGGGGGCCTAAACAAATTGAATGAATGTTCTAAAGCCGAAAGTTTGCATGATATGGTTGGTAGGTATTACCTCTAATGCTGACAGAGTCTTTGTATTCATGCTCCTTCTGGCCAAATCCATCAAGTGTGTGATACAGTTGGCCCTGTGTAAATCATCAAATCATGAGTACCAAGCCGGGTTGTGGGTGGAATTGGGTTATGCACTATCAATTTTCTTTCTGTAAACTGGTATTTATCTGTTTTTTCTCATTTACTATAACCGAGATCTATTTTGAAACAGTCCTATCTTACATGTGCTAATTTCCATGGGGGTGGGGAAGGCAGAGTTGGACACAATCTATTTATCATTGTATGAAATCTTGTTGTGAGGATGATTTGGTTTTGTGGATGATGCTTTTCCAAAAATCTTGTGATGACTCAACTAAAGACAGTTCCTTAGATTGATTATATTTATATATTTTCATGTATTTGAAACTATCTCGGGGAAAGATAAAAATTCATCTTTTACCAGAAAAACACAGAAAACTAATTAGCAATGAATGTCTTTTGTTTTGAAAAGCATTTGTTTGAAACGTCGTATGTTATTTTTTCAATGTTCCCTTTGAATTTACTGTCATCTCTCATGAAAGATACGAGTTTTTCATACAAAAAAAAGTAAGTAAAAATGTTTCATTTTATTTCCATTGTCATTCCTAAGCAGAAGTCATTTTACCTGTTGTTTAGTTGAGCTTTTCAATTTTCATTGTTTTGGTGAATAAGGCTTATAGAAGTAAGTCACTGCAGTTTTTGGGTTATCTCATTTTGGGGGTGATTTGTTCAAGATAATGCAATTCATGATCATTGAGTACAGTCAAGAAGTAAGTGTTTTCCCAAGAACATTAATGTGTCTATGTGGGCTGTTCCATTTATTAAATATACCACTTTTATAGACTGTACATTTATAAGACAGGGATCCTAAAGCCATGGATGAGATATTAAACTTTTAAAAAAGTTGATGTAAAGTCCATTAAAATGATTATATGAAAATCACTGTAAAGATGTATAACAAATAGTGAATAAAGTAGATTTTCTCACTTTCAAACGCATATTAGGTCAAGCACTGGCCTAAACTGGAGGTTTTCATACCCAAACGGGAAATTGATAGAGCTTGCTCGGTGTTTATAATATAAGCCAAACCTAGAAGTATATTATATTTTTTTTCTGACAGTCATTAAAATCAACAATAATTTATTTTGTATTTAGAAAAAACAAACTTGCCTATTTCGTATCTTCATTATTAACTTCAAAAACGGAACGGAATCGCATTCTTCTCACTTAGTCGAACTTGCCTCAACATCAGCATCAAACAAATTGTGATACTTTTTCTATTTTCTACTAAAATGTTCAAAGTCATGGAACATTCGATCCAATTTCCAATCGTGCTCCCTGGAGAGATGTTATTTTACTTCCTCATCCATGTCATCAAAATATTTTTGAACTGATTTTAAGTTAAATAATTCTTTGTTGTGTTCACAATGTAGGCCCATATAGTTCTTCGTGAATTCAAAATCAGTGGTATGGTATTTTAGAAATTCAAGACTGGGGACCCACCCATTTCAAGCCTTCACTGGTTCACCTCATTTTCACTTACATATGGAAACGTTTACAATTTACACCTTACAGTTCATCATCAAGTCAGATTTCGCAATGTCGATTCCCATAGTGCAATTTTTTTTATGTACGGTGGTAAATAGGCAGTGATTAAAACAATCAACCCAGGTTCCATTAAAACAATGCAAAAGTTAACCGTCACCTTAAAAAACATGGCAAAGATTTAGAATGTCGCCGGATTTCTACACCTAAAAATTTGATGAGGGATGGGTGTGGATTCTTGAGGGGGGAGTTAGACTCTTCACTTTGAATGTTGCATAAAGTGGCCCAGGCATGCTATCTTCCGTTCCGCATGGAGAGCCATTGGTACCCGGTACAGTTTTTTTTTCACCTCCGAAAATAGAAGAATGCATCTGTTGATTTTATCACCTGGCTTCTACCTAATCGCCTTTAACTCCAAATTGAGTAGTTTTTTTGCAGTCTTTATATTGTTTGTATTGAATAGGAATGGGATTGGTGCATAGCGGTATCAAGATGCAGTTATTGCTACTCAAGATGCTATATAGCAGTAGCATATAGTAATTTGATCTAAACATTCTGCTTGTCTTGGAGCTCATAGTGCAATAGGGTCTTGTGAGAGTGACTTGAAATTGTCAGGCAAGATTCCCATTTTCAGGAGCAAAGTCTTGCCTCGGAGGAGAAGCCTCCGACTAACATGTCGCACGCAAAAAAATCATTAGCCGGAACACTGCAATATATCACATTTTAATACCCAAAACCTCACTCGAACATTTATAATCCGCACGAGAGAAATCTTTTTAGAGCAATAGCAGTATTGATCATCATATATCCTTATTGTCCCTGGGATCACAGTTTTTTATTAATTGTGCAACTTAAAATTTATGAGCCATCGATAATTGGGTTCGGCTGGAGACTGAAATAGGGAAATTGAGTAACATTCGGGATTTACAGTGCGTGTTATGTTAACACCTTAAGTACGACGTCCACACGAACGAAAGGTCAGTGTTTATTTTAGATATAAACACTTGCCGGACCAATTTTATAGCCCGTTCGCAAGTTAATCGTTCCCTCCGACGCAATATCTTTCTCGTGAAACGGGATGCCGCCTAACCATATAGGTCAGCTTATGAACACGGATAGCGGATCGTTGTTGGTGTTTTCTCTGTGGCAAAGAGAAAATACGATTTTGTCTCAAACATTTTCCAGCACTTCAAGATCTGTTTGTGTTTTTTGCAAAACCCAATGTAAACAAATATTAACATAACCATACAAAATACCACTTGGATCAAACGATGAATGATGTATTCAGAATGCAAGTATTGTAAATATTACAACCATGAGGATCCATTAAAGCCTTATTGGAAATAACAGTAGGATTTTTTTTTTTTCCCGCTAATTTGTGGTCATATTGGATGGTCAGTCCAAATATTTTGATTAGTGGATCACAGCGACTGTGGTAAAAAATATTGGACTGCCCATCGCAATATGACACAATATTAGATAGGCAAAACACCAATTCCCCCCTTCTGTTCTCATTTTAATTAGTTGGTTGTTTTAAATAGCTGAAAATATTTCTGATTCACTTGTATAGTAAAAAAAGACAAAGATTCAAGATTCATTTATTCAGCATAACACATCGTATGAGACAAATGTAAATACATATGTCATAAATTATACATAAGTAACATTGTAAACTGTACTAAGATTAACATTGTTGAGGGGTAATGATATGCTAGGACGCAGTAAGGACCAACCCGATAGGCTTTATATTTTATTGGCGGCCCTGTACATACTACAAATTAATCACTATAATATTACAATAATGATACAATAAGGGATGATTGAATATTATAGGTAAATTACATACCAAAACAAAACAAACAGACAAAACAACCATATTTCTAAGCTAAACCAGCACTAAACGGGAATACAGGATCGGGAATTTGGACAGAAGGACAGACTTTTCACATGTCTTGCTGAGGTCAAGTATACTATTGCATATGATGAGCAGAGTAAGAGGTGAAGAAAAAGTAAGGAATAGATATAATGGGGAAGAATAAAGTGAGGAGAGAAATAATGGCCCTATGGGGAGAAATTTAAAAAGAATTGTACTGGTTGTATGAAATGATTTTTCATTTGACTTTAAAATTATTTTTGTTTTGTAATTGTTTGTGATGGATTCTGGAAGGTCATTCCAAAGTTTAGCGCCGTGATACTGAACAAAGTGCTTTTCAGAGGAAGATTTTGGTAGGGAAGATGAAGTTTTTCGGCTTGTCTGGTAGTGTAGCTGTGGAATTTGTCTGTGTGGTAAAGTAATTTGCTGAGTTCGGAGGTAAATGATTGGTGTGGTAGTCAAACATGGAGCGCTTTTTGAAGTTGGTTGAGGTGCAGGTGCTCTAATTTAAGTGTTTTTCAGTGAATGAAAATGGCAAAGTGTGAGTTCTGAGGGAATGAGTGTTGTATATGTGCCGGACGAGCCCATTTCTGGTGTAATGTTTAGTTTGGTGAGGTGTGAATGATGTTGGAGGCCCAGATGATGTTACAGTATCTAAGACAAAACTAATCCCCCATGGTAAATAATGAACTAGCCCGTATGTAGCACCGCAAAGTGTACACAACGCAAAGTGTCGCACGGTTGTTACGTTTTGCGTTAACTCCTCAAAAAGGGCCACTCAACGCAAAACGTAACAACAACTTTTTCATGCTGTAGACCAAATTAACTAGTTTGGTGGTTTAAAGTGTCAAAATAATGATTTTCACACAAAAGTGGACACTTTGGTTGGTTCCCAGGGGTTTCTGTGTGGTTCCCGGATTCTTTGGCTCCTTTGTGTTACAATGGTTGATGTGCATTGCCTGGAACCCAATCGGCTATTTTGGCAATGGTCAAAATCTGAATTTAAAACACAAGTGGACACTTTGGTTGGTTCCCAGGGGTTTCTGGAGGTTCCCGGATTCTTGGGCTCCTTCGTGTATACAATGGTTTTTGAGCATTGCCTGGAACCCAATCGGCTTTTTGGGTCAAATGGTCAAAATAATGGAGTTTTGAAAAAATGGCACTGGATGGGTGCCGGGTGGTTTCTGGATGGTGTCCGCCGGTGTTTCGGCGCCCTTTGGTGTTTTCAATATTTGATGACCATTGCCTTTGAATCCCGATTTCCTTCTTTTGGGTTCAAATGGTCAAAATAATAAGTTTAAAGCGAAGTGGGCACTTTAGGTTTTCCCAAATGTTTGCTAATAGTTCCGGTGTTTTCGGCTCCTTGTGTTTTTCAATGGTTGATGAGCATTGCCCTCGATCCATATTTTCAGCTAGTTTGGTT
>JAMKCH010052495.1:0-31446 GCA_023653785.1 Ophioderma brevispina
AATTAAACCTGTATTTTGTAGTTTTTATAAATATTTTTTTTTAAATTGGCAAGTGGATGGGGAGCACTTTTTGAGGTAATCGCCTGTCCCTGTAATGAGAGTTTTGTCGTTCTATCTAGCTGCACTTTAAGAAAGTTTAACAAAAAGTTCCTGGAAACCATCCTATTGATAATCAATGTTTCATGTGTCCTCCATTTTCGGTAGACGTTTCATCTAGAAGTCCCAAGTAGCAAAATCATTGCCATTTTCTTCCGCCTACGCTCCTGCACAACTCAGAATCATAACACACAGCGCATGACTGAATCATGTAATACTTCTTAGTGAAACGTTACCCCCTCCATTTCTACTGATTTTACATGAGTTCCGTTAGGTTACCATAGATTGCATGGTATTGGTGGCATGCATACCACTATTCTTTGACATGTTCTCAATTGGCCCCATAAAAACCATTCAGAACCATTGACATATCAACTTCCTGGAAGTTATGTAGAAAATGCAGCTCCATAGTTGCTCAGTGTCCAAAGACATCTATTGTTTAATCAGGGTATTCATGTTTCAAACCTTCTCCATGTTAAGGGGGATGATCCAATTTAAGTATTAAGTTTCTTATTTATAGAATGTCCAGTGGCGTAACTACTTTTTCAGGGGGGCAAGAGGGGGAAGATTCCCCGGGGGGGGGGGGGGGAGCTGCCCCCCTCTAGTATGATCACGCAAATGGTCTCGACCCCAAACCCATCTTGAAATTTTCGCACCGATTTCACTCCGTTTTTGATGTTAGAACAAGGTATGTGGAAAAAACTATGCTGGCCTCCGATGCAGAAGTATTCGTCAATGTGGCTACAGAAATTAGACCTATAAATACAGTGAGCAACATTAATGTTGCTCTACTATACTTCATAATGCTATCATATGCAATGTTTTTGATACGCCAATAATTAGTTTTTAACCTGATAAAGGACACAAATCAAAGAAGTTTCACAGGCGTAAGCAATTCCACACATCGGTCACGTAACAAATAGGATAATTGGGTGTGTTATCATATGTTTGGGTCGAGATCTAGTTTTGTATACTCTCTGCTCCTGATGCGTAAAGCAAAATACACTATTTCGAACAAAATGGGAGCAAGAATACACTTGAATATATGTGTCCTTGCTCATATCCTATAAGTCACGAATACTAAATTATGAATATACAATAAATAGGAACAAGCTATTAATGTAATAAATAACCATTTTAAACCCATAACTATGTGAATTGAAAGCAGCCCAAAAAATAAAACTGATTAAATCAATTTGTTGGTTAAGTGAATTCTCAGTGACTACTTACTTTGCTGCTGTTAGAATGTAAAAATATTTTCGTAGCTACGTGTCAAAGGTCATTTCCCAATCTGACTCTAAGCTGGCTCTCTGGGAGCCAGCAAAAACAGGATTTATGTAAGCCTTATATAACATACTGTGTAAAATTAAATTGGCGACGAACAGAATGATACATTTTCTCTCATAACTTTCAAACTAACCAACACCCTTTATAGCCTCTAAGATTTCACAGGGTAAAAAAATATAGCTTCTCATATATCCAAATATTGACAACTTCCTGTAAAATCTTGGATCCCTGGGGACGAGGCTATTATAGCGATCGGAACATGGACCTTTTTAAAACATGAGAGCTTCGATGACCAATGATCAAAATAACACAGGGTTAGGCAATGATGGATAAGCATTTTTTTTAAATTGAATGTTTTTATTTTTTTTACGTTTTTTGGGGGGGGTGGATTTTGGTTTGATCGGGGATCGATGAGCCTTCGAAACCCTTACCCATTTCTAAGTGTCATATTGTAGCAAAAGATTTTTCAATTTTGACTTTTATTTTTTCCCTCGAAGGCTCTATATATAAAGGAATTGCCACCTAATTCGCACCTACTTGTTATTGTTGCCACCTTGTGGCGGGTTATTACCTTCCTTCAAGTGTAGTGACTACAAATAATAGGCTATTGTACACTGGGGCGCAATTAGGCTTGCAGATTTTTTGCTTGGACTGATGACTGTTTAATCCTTAATACATTTTTTCATTGAAGACTATTTCCCATTAGTGTGGGGTAGGTACGTTACCGTTTTGGAAAACCCCAGTGCCCAAATCTAGTGTCCGGTCGTGTCCTACCTCCGTCCCCCCCCCCCCTCCCTAAGATTGTAGCAACCATAGGGCTTCTGAGATGTTCCCTACAAAAATCAAGCCACACATTAGCTCCTCCCTATTATAGAGGTATTTTTTTGTGGCCTTTGCCAATCCATTGTGTGTGTGTATGTGTGTGTATATGTATGTGTCACTAAATGTTATTTTTTTTTTTAAATTGACCTCAACTGAAAGTTGAAGTTCAATTGGAACCAAGTGTGTCATAGGTCACTCATAGTTGATGAGTCGGTCATGTGCCTTTTTTCCAAAGTCATGAGGTTTAAATTTGAAAAATAGGCTAAAAATGTAAAATGTGACCCTCCATTGAACAGTTGAAGTTCTAACTTGATCATAGTTGCAACATGGGATCCCTCATTTGTTGATGAGGTCAAAGGTCATGTGAGGTCCATTTGTAAGATTCGGCTGGGGCGGGCCCACAGCATATATTCTTTGAATATAGCGAGTCCGCAAAAGCCGAGAACGCGAAATTCTAGTTAAATATTGAAAACACCCATCCCATATTCAAGATATGGGTCTGACCCAGGAACAATTGCAACATATAAATGAAATGAACATTTTTTTCAATGTTAATGAAGAAAATTATTACTTTGAGAATAAAATTCATTTCTTCATATCTTTTGTTGCAACATATGGCATTTTTGCTGAATTTGAAATTGGAAAATACAGAACTAACAGGGTGCTGTGAGCTAAAGAAAGAATTTCCCCCAACTCATTTTTTTTATCTTTTTTCAATGGGCATTTGTCTTAATGTTCAAGTTTCATAACAACAAAATTACTCGAAGCTTTCCCATTGACTTCTGAGCTCCGCCCAAATGGTCCATTTTTTATCAATTTTTAAATATCGAAAAACAGCCCTATTTCAACAGAAATGTAATAAAGCCCAACACAATCCCAGAAGCATCTCTGTGCTTGGAATGTAATATATCAATATCTATGTAATACAGATAAAAAAGAAAATAAATCCTTTATTTCTTTATATTAGTAATTTTGGAATGACATTTCCTGAAATATTCATTGATAAAGAGGTAAATACAGCAAATATGAAAAAAACAATCAAATTTGGCCGTTGCCATGGCAACAAAGTATGTATGAATTATAAGGTTATTTCGTTGGTTTCAGACTAAGGCGCTATCATTGAGAATTATGGAAGGATATCTATTTTTTAAACCGTGGCCACCTTATCGTTGATTTTACAGACAACTTCTCTTAAATCTGGATGATGAAGTCGATCATAGGCTTGAATTTTGAGTTGCCTCAGTAATTGTGTGTTCATCAGAAACCACAGCTTTTAACTGTTCTCTAACTTAGATGTTCGCTCAATGATTCCTCACGGTTTGTAGTGGTAAGGGGGGAATAAACGCTGGGATGATAAAGGAGGCTTGAAATCTTAGATGGGTTCAAGAGATTGTTTTCCGAGGACTTCACGATATTAGCAAAAAAACAAAGTTCCAGCTATTTCCTCGTCGTTGACGAACTGTGCCATCCTTAATTGAGGAAAAAAATCAGGTAGCTTGGTTTTGTTATTCAACGGCACGCCCTAACAATTGATTTATGTTTCCACATTTATTTAGTGTTTTTTTATAGTTTCACGACTTGTATAAAACCCTCTTTTTGGACTGCAATTGATATGCAGTTTGCACAAAAGGTATCTTGGCATGTGTTTCGATCATTATTGTGTTCCAAAGACCGATGATTTTGAAAGTTTTCAAAATAACATTTTAACACCTTGCTTTTTAAAAAGCGTGTACGTTAAGAAATGGCTGAGATAAACGCCCGAAAGACCAAAACCCCCCTTAACCAAATGTTGTCACTTTTGGATTTTCAATGGGCCCTGGCTTGTACTGCTTGTATCTCGCGGACCACAATCAATCTTGTAGCGCTTTCTCCTCATTCAGTCGGAAACCCCTTTGTAACTAAATCACATAGATTCCCTTGCGTTGTACTACCGCAGTTACCATTGAAAAATCCATAAAGTGCAACTTTTGTTGGGGTTTTTGTCATTCAGGCCATTTTTGCACAGCCTTTTACAAGCGAGGTGGTTTAATGAAAGAGCATGCCCAAGGCCACAAAATGGTATATTTTTCGGAAACTTAATGTGGTAGCCTCTAGAAATGTAATAAGTGCTCACCCTATACATCATGTTTACAGATATGACCAAGACGACCCTTGATGACCTCGAAATGATCTTCAGAATTTATAGCATCGAATGTTTCCACACCATAAATATTTGGACTCTTTACTTTGTTTGGGCGCTTGATGGGAAGATTGTCTATCCAGCTCTATGCAGAGGTGCACCTTAAATAGAAGTATGTACAGGACCCCAAGATTATTTTGGTGGGCGCTATTCAAAATTTGTTTTGCCCCTTAAATCGTGACTGAAGTAGAGTAACTTTTAAAACTTCTAGTTTCAAATTTTGAGGAAAAAAAGTCTCTTTAGGGAGTATTTGGGGCGGATTTTTTTGTTGTTCGCGAAATAAAAATAGTTTTTGCAACCACCATTGTGAATAGGTACAACTGATTTTCAATGTTTCAGTGTTAGGAGGCTGTGTTGATGATACTCCATCAATGAATGGGGTTTGGTAAAAACAAATCTAACGGCAAAGTAGCTTCTCATGAGTCGCCTTATCAGGGCGGCAAGGAAGATATTTTTATTAAGGATTAATTCACCATGCTCCTTAATGCAGTATCACCCTATATTGGATTTTTTTTCTCCCTTAATTCACCATGTCTCGTTGTATTTTTGCACACTAATGAGGTGACATCTGTTATTGTTTGTCCTATTGTTTTCCGAGAGCGTTTTTTCAAAGCCAAAAAGAACAGGAGATCCAAGATATTGAAATTGGCAGGTAAATTTTTCCTCCTCTGATTCCGTGTCAACAGAGGGGGTTTTGTTTTGATTATCATTTGAATGCAAAACACGAAAAACGAAACAGCGAAGATTTGTAATCAAAATGATCAATTTTTCCTTGATCCCATTGGCAATATTCAAACGATGACTCCATTATATGAAAAGGGAGATTTCTAATAATCAGTATCCCCATCGTTGATGATCAAAGGTGGTAAGCCTCGAAGAACTATGGCAGCGTTTATATTAACAGTATCTTGTCTATTAGGTAATAAAATTATTCGTGAGATACAGAGGAAGGAGTAATGTTATGAGAAATATGTACATCAAAAGACGCCTTGAAGTACGAGCACGGTCAACAATAACTTAAACATGGAAAAAAGAGATATAGAGGAAGCACTAGCACATGACCCACTGGCTTTGAACGATCAATCTGCCGCCCAATACGGCAATTGCTATCCTATTCTCTCACGTGGCCCTTCCGAGGATACTCCTAATAAGAACGGGTTGACGCACCGTTTATGTTTGTCTCTATTTTAGAAGTTTTCAAGCCAACAAGAAGAACAGGAGATGCAAGATATGAAAATTGCAAGGAATAATTTTTCCTCCTCTGATTCCGAGTAGGCGAACAGCAAGGTGGTTTTTTTTGATATCATTTGAATGCAAAACTACGAAAACGACACAGCGAAGTATTGTAATCAAAATGATCAATTTTTCCTGTTGATTCCCATTGCAATTATTCCAACGATGACTCCATTATATGAAGGGAGATTTAATAATAATCAGTATCCCCTCGTTGATGCAAGGTTGGGTAGCTAGAAGACTATGGCAGCTTGTTTAGTATTAACATTATCTTGTCTATTATGTAATAAAAATTTATTGTGAGATACAGAGGAGTCATGTTATGAAGGACATATGTTACATCAAAAGTACGCCTTGAAGTACCGAGCACGGTACAACAATAACTTTAAACATGGAACAAGGAGATTATAGAAGGAGCACATCGACCCACTTGGCCTTGAACGATACAATCTGCGCCCCATAACGGCAATTGCTATTCATATTCTCTCAAGTGGCCCTTCGAGGATAATCCTAATTCAGAACGGGTTGACGGCAGCGTATCAGTTGTACTCAGTGACGTAATGGGTGTTTCCCAGTAAAAAAATAAAAAAATATGCGTATGGAAGAAGTGAAAAAAATTGTTATATATGTAGGAGGGAAATTTAAAATATGGTGGCCAAGTTTCTTTCGAGAACACCAAGGCTATCTTTGTTTCTGGACTTGTACACAGGCTCCTTCTCTCTCTCTACTGCCAAGATCAGCCTTTCTTCCCAGCGTCAAATAGTGTTGAGGGGTCTGCAAGTATCCAGAAGTAAGAGAGAAAATTGCGGGAAAATGTTATCATAGTTTTCGTTATGGTTCTTATATGTCGAAAAAAAAAAAAAAGATGTGAGGGGTGTTTTTTCTTGATTTATGGTCCCCCGGAGTGGGTAAAACCGCCCCCCGCCATCATGAGTGGATGATCATGTCGCAATAACCAATGTCAAAATCTCTCTTGTTGCTCTAAAAAATATTACTAGCATTCTTACCCCATTATTTTGCAATTTTAGAATTTAACAAAACAGCCTCCTAAAGACGGCCATATTGGACACTTAAATGTTTAAGCCCAACGTAAGGAAGGGTAGACACTTTATTTCGTTAGTGCCTGGATAAATTTCTATCTAATGAAAAAAAGAGCAGTTTTTCATAAAACCAATGGTGGCATTTGAAAGAGGCAGTACGCGGCTAATGTGACAAACTTTCGGGGCGGAAACATACCTAATCACTAGTCAGGGGGCACCCCCTTCAAGGTGAGATATTGGAAAAATAATCACCCGATGGGTGCAACAAACTGAATTTTAGGCCCGTTATAGAAAAACTGGCTATGGACTATTTAGATCTTGAACATTCGTACAATGTGTCACACCATCATCCTACTAAAAATATAACTACTCATATATAGGCTAGCTTCAAGACATATTTTCATATTTGTCCCAACCCTACATCTATATAAGTTCTTGGCGTAACATTTTCTGATCACAGATTTCACCACTTTAAAATAACGTGCAAAATGTTTTAATGACAGTCCAACAAACTAGGACGACGGAAAGTCTTACAATATAAACAAAATGACGATTGGATTTTTTTCATGGTTAGGAGGACATTTACAACCTATCCTCTTGATTTACCTTAAAAAATTAGATTTGAGATTTTTGGATCGAACCTTAGCCAGTTATGTACCGGGCAAAATGACAACATAGAGGTCTATGAAGTACATAACGAAACTGGCAAGATTTGATCAGCCTAATTATGTGAATGCAGCTGTTCCTTAGGTATCTAGCTGTCTAGTTGTCCTAATACAAACTTACTAGATGGCAAATGCACCTCTAACAATAACTTACATGGGGGGGGTATTATGGACCCCCAAAATTTGTTTCGCGCTCAAGCCGCTTTAAGCGTGGGATTTTTTCGTCCACATTTTTGAAATGTTTGTAATTGTAAATATATAAAATTTTCGGTTTTTTTGTTTTTTTGTTAATTGGGGGGGGGGGGCCCATGGACCCCCAGGGGCACTAACGGAAGTCGTCTGAGAATGTTTTTTAAAAATCAAAGAACCATAGCCCATTATTTTTTGTTGATATATGTGCACACATCATTACGTACACGATTATTACTACAATACTTACCCCTTTATGTGCTGAAAACAATTTAATTGTCGACGGCTAAACCGTTAACTGAACAACTGGAAATAATGTGTAGTTTGCATACGCCCCGTAAAAATACAGGATTTTCTAAACTGTAAAGTTTTATGTGTTAATTATGTCATTTGGATCCTCTAGAGTAGATATCACATAAAAATAAGTTTTAAAAAATCTGATATAGTGCAAGGCTCATAGGAATTTTCCATCATTTTCCCCAAATTTAAAAAAGAAAAATTTTGAAAAACCTTTTTTTTTTTAATTTTTCTTTATTTGTAATTTCATTTTTATATTGCTGATTTTGGTGTTGTCCTTATGACCCTTTACATTTGGTATAAATGGGGGGGGGGGGAGGGGGGCGTAGCAGAAACTTCTGCGGGAATTGGTTTCCTTATTGTGGGATCCCATGTCCCCGCACCCCTTGGTCACTAACGAGGAGTGAAAACTTAGTGTTTAAGCTGTCATTTCCAACAATTTTTTTAAATAAACCTAAAAACACGCTTTTAATTCAACGAACACAAATCGACATTTGAATTACCTTTCGCCAGGCAGAAACTTTTGCAGAACAGGACACTGTGATTGCTTTTCATATCGCCACAGGAACAATAATGTTACTTAGTAAAATGATCTATAGTTTTGAATAAGAATTTCCAAGGTGCTCCCCGCAACCCATATCAACTTGTCAATGTGATACCACAACTCGTTGCGATATAAGAACACTAACCAACCTCCGGCAATTCACGACGTTCAAATCCACTCGTTGTCTTAAAGAAATTGTCATGATTTGAATATTTGGAAAATTTGGTCTGGATGGAAAGCTTAAGTAACGTAGATTAAATATAAAATCAAATAAGTTGAAATTGGCCCATTATGTTGAGTATTTGCCCTTTATATTTTCCGCCCAATAGCTTACTCGAAAACGATTCCGAACAATCCACCCGCAGGCAAATTGACGTCAAGTGATGACCATCATATTGCAGTTTTGCCACTTTCCTATTCGATTGAGACTGTCCAGGGGGGTAAGGACATGCCCACCTAACAGCAACAGCACATTCAAATCGCATCAACAGCCGGCGCGACTCGAGTGCTAGTCTTTCAACGCTTAACGGTAGGAGGGCGCTATTACTCGTATCGGACGGTTACACTCAGACTTGCCTAAAGTCTAGGCCTGGTCCCGACTATTTAATCTAAATGACCGTATTGGAAATTACACTATTTTTGGCAGCGGGGTTTTAATCCACTAACCCCGAACGGATTTTGAAGTCAATAATTTTTATCCTTTTTTACATTATATTACTAAGATTGTATTGAACTGGGGTTTAAGAGGAGATTTGTAATGAACCTGAGACAGAGGCTACCATAGTAAATGCACGTACAGTTCCACAAATTACCGTTTGGAAAATCCCCAAGCCCAAATCGAGCAGGTCCGTTTTCTAACCCCCCCTGTGAATGCGATCGATGTGTTTTTTATATCAATACTAATTAAAACCCAGAATGGAACAAATATGTCAATTCTTTAACTTAGGTTTGAATTTTTATTACTTTTCATGATCTCAATTTACAGTGTCACAATGACAAAATAACCAATCGCGTCAACACGCTGTTTTGGTCATCACTTTGACGTCACGAGGAGACAAAATTGGGCGCTTTCGATCAAGGAAGCATGGCGAAAAATCCGCCCGTTTCTTCGGTATTCAAAAAAGCAAAAGGAAAATCCTCTATTTTGTTAATTTTTACATCAAATGTAGTATTTTTCGGGAATTCGTGACGTATGTACATATATTTTATGATGTAAGTCCAACTTACTTGACAAAACTCTTGACAGATTCCTTTAAGACACACGGCAGTGGGTCGCACCAAGTAAAAAAGAACTACCTAGTTAAACAAGTCATTATTACCAGCTACAGGCACCGGTCCGTAAATAACCGAATCACACTTTGTTTAACGCCTGTTTTGACTCGTGATACTATTAGATTGTATCATCAAACAACCAGACCCACTGCTCATAATACTAAACAGAGCAGTCATTTAGCCCCCAGAATATATGTGACACATTCTTAGGTTATTAAAAAATTAACCAACAAACTAGGAATCTGCGCTCTTGCAAAAGTTACGCGGATGTGTAGAGATAGGATGGGGCCATTTGATTTTTTCATTGAAATTAATCGACATTAATTAATAATTTAAATTTTTTAAATATTGGTGCCTCTTTTTTTTTTTTTTATAAAGCGACATTTCATCAAGATCACAGCGCTGATGCTTATTATTAGTACGTTTGCGCTAAGGAAATGTCGTCACAATCATTTCGCTGTCATCTTAGGGCCGCAGCTGGCCAAGCGAACAATCCTATCGGCACTTAGATTGTTAATATTTCCCCAAAACAGCTACCCGAATATCGCTGGGTCGACGAAGAAAGTGAGGTAAAGTGCCTTGCCCAAGTGCACATTAACACATTGGCCGCATCAGCGGGGCTCGAAACCCACAACCCTTTGGATCATGAGGTCGGCAGTCAATCAACTGGGACCACATGTGCCCTCAATGAAACAAAATTCAAGATTAAAAAATTCACAATACACACTTGTTTTAAACAGCATATCATATTCAATGAGCGAACGGCGATAGAACATAAAAGTGTATGAAAGAACCACGCAAACTCAAAAGAAGTTTATAAAACTGTTCGTAGAAATTCAGGATTGTCTTGGAAATCTTGGATACTGCAAGGTGCACAGATTAATCAAATATTCACACAAAAAGAAATGAAACCAGTAACAGGAGAAACATTTTAAAAAATAAATATAAAAAGGGAGCAGGGAGCACCAAGTATACTAAAGTGCGTCTGCTCCATTGACAAACGTGGTTTATATTCTTAGAGTGCAACGGCAAATCACAAACGAAATTCGTCTGCATTTAGAAAACCCGAACATGTCAACACACTTGATGGTAGAGGAGATACGCCTCCGAAGATACACCTTTCCAAATTAGACCATGGGCTTTTACCGTTAGCACCATCAATTCCATACAGCGGATACAGCGTACCCAGATCCGTCCGTGTCACTGGAACTTATCCGAGAAACTCATAATTCATATATAATCAACAACACGAAAGCAACGCAAGCAAACTAAGCGATATCAACTATAAGTTCAAGACACGACGCGAGGCGAATTCACGGGGGTTTTTCAGCCATGGCTTTTTTAAGATGCGGACGGTGCGAAGATCTCAGAGGAAACCAGAAACACAAGGTGATTCCATTCCCAATGTCCTTTCGGCCTTTAGACAAGGAAATACTAAGTCAACACTCAACTGCCATATACCTTTAAAGAAACAAAAGTAGTCGTATTATTCACTCAAAATGTGGGATAAATGTGTGTGTGTGAGAGAATTGATGATTGATGATGATGATTGATTGACTGATGACTGATGACGATGATGATCAGGATGGACGACGATGGACGATGACGAGGACGGACGAGATCGATTGATGATTTTGGATTCAGCTGTGTTATCTAGATACAGAGAAAAGTAAATAAACACGTAGCATATCCCTAGCACTTCTGTTCCGGTAGAGGAGGAAGGGGGGAAGAGAGAAGAAGGAAGGAGAGGAGGTGAAGAAGGGGAGATAGAGGAGGAGGGAGGAAAGAGGAGGACTAAAGCAAGTGAAGCAATAGAAGGGTGTAAGTTCGGTGCGGAATTCGAACCATAGAATCCTAAGGGCTTTGTATAAAAGCTACCAGTAGATGGCTCGGCCAGCGATTTCGTGCCGACGTGTTTGTTTGATAGAAGCAATGGGCATAATACACACGATCTTGTGTATTTTTTGGCCTGGTGTGGTGTGGGTTAGAGGTAAACAAATAAAAATTTTGTAAAATAGATGTTTTTGCCATAAACGTTCCTTGCCAAAATATGATTTCTAATGTATCTGAAGGAACAAAATCATCACATATTTAGTCTAGATGTTGTTTGATGAGAAGTTCAAAAGGAAGGCTAGAAAGCGAATTAAAAACTGGCAACTTGATCTTTGGGATAGAAGAAGTAAGTTTAATTGAGGAAAAGAGTTGCTGGATTGAGCAAGAGGTAACCGGATAACCCTTGTTAGTGTAACAATATAAATATAAGCCATCCCAGATAAAACAAATTGACGGATTTAATGACGGATGCGTTTAAATTTGGGCGAGTCTCCTTTCGATAAATAACAGTAACTCATGAATGTAGGCTTCAAAGAGCATTAGTTTTAACCTGGAAATAGCTCATAACAAGCTGAAGTTTTCAGGATAGGTCCAGAAATATGAGTAGAATAACATACTAAAAGTCCCTAAAAATCCCCCTGGAGCTATCTCCAAATACAAGATGGAGCCAAAATGGCCGTCGTTCTATTTTTATCAAAATTGCCCAACCAGACAAGGTGGAAATACAAACAAAGTTAGTGTCTATATAATGTTTTAAGGCACAGGGAAATCTAATATAAAGTCATATTTTAGAACTTTCTTAAAAACTCACAAATATCCTAAAACTAAGATGGCGTCCAAGATGGCCGCCATTTTCTGATTGTATCATAACTTGATAAGTCAGCAAGTTAGAAGTAAATACGGTCTAAACTTATGTTTTAATTACGGACAGAGAACAAAGAATCTATAATAGAAGCATTATTTAGAGTGTATAAAATCATACGTAGCCACAACCAAGATGGCTTAATACTTGTTCATCTATTATGGTTCAAATGATACAAAAATACCAGAGTTTCCGGTTAATAGTTTTTCACTGTTTCTCTGGTGTAGCGTCTTCAACACTAATGTCCATTATGTTGGGCACATCTCACTCATCATAAACTCTAATACTGTCGGTGCATGATGTTGCAAGTTTGACCACCGCATTTACTGTACATTGAGGGGTATTCAGGGGTACCATGCTTACCTATCAACGTCGCAGTTCTTGGGCTGCTTGTGGGTGTACACAAACTGCTTTAGGTTCAAAGTAGAGGATGGACCATGGCCAGGACCCCATATGTAATCGATCAAAGGATGATCGATAGGGCTACTGCGACTGCAGTGTCAAAGATTGGGTAACAAAGTGAGGTGGGGATTAGGCTTACCGGTCATCACATTATTGGTAAGCTTGATCGTCGGCGTCGATCACCATCTGACCTGGACGAATCAGCAGGATTTCGCCGTGGCTGGAAGCACTGTCCATCAGATTGTAACTGAAAAAACTCACAAATGAATTTTATTGAGGAAAGCTTGAAAAAGCGCCGTGAAGGCAGCGTCATCTTGGTGGACCTCAGTCAGCAACGAACCGTGTAGCACCAGGGCCTTCTCAGGGCTTCTCAGGACATAACGGATCGTCACATGCTTGCAACCCGTAGATTTTAGTTCAAGATCAGTGATGGGGCAGAGTAGTCGTCTGCGGAACGGGTACCACAAGGATCTGCATTGGCTCCTATGCTGTTCAACTTGTATATCAGCGATTTACCTCAAACAAAACGTAGACAATATGGTCGACGATCTTGTCTCCTCCACTCAGACAGCAACTGGATAGAAGTAGAAACACCACACTTACTACAGGACATTGGCCCTATTGAGATATTCTCAAGACTGGATGGAGACTGAAGCTGAGACGACGAAACCAAAAACCACCGTTGCTGCCTTTCCACCTCAACACCAAAGAGTCTCATCGCCAGCTTTTTCCAAATCCACCTCAATGGAGCGCCTCTGCCATACAATCCTGCACCAACCTATCCGGGAGTGAAGCTTGACCGAAAGCTAACTTTACCGGCAGCACATCGAGTCCGTATGCGCCACGCCAAGGTATCTTCGAGGAATAAACTCCTGTGCCGACTTGCGGGATCTTCATGGAGTGCCAGACCAACGACCCTACGCACCACTGCACTTGGTTATGGTCTACAGCATTGCTGAATATGCCGCCCCCCGGCAGGGTGCAACAGCTCTCACATTTTA
This sequence comes from Ophioderma brevispina, assembly GCA_023653785.1. Classification (NCBI taxonomy): domain Eukaryota; kingdom Metazoa; phylum Echinodermata; class Ophiuroidea; order Amphilepidida; family Ophiodermatidae; genus Ophioderma; species Ophioderma brevispina. Next base: position 13,723 of record JAMKCH010052495.1, read on the forward strand.
TTTAATTTTTAAAGCGGCACAGTCTCAACGAGACTTGAGAAACCATCTTACTCCATCTGAGTTCCTACCGGTGCTTTCAGCATTGCACCTGCAGTATTCGGACTTCTTGTAGAGGAAAACACACGCGGTATACCTAGTGAATAGGGCCCTGTGGACAAACAAGCACTGATGCATAACACTGTCAAAGAATCACACCAACTCGGTAGACAGACAGAGACTGCGCTCTCGCCGACCTTTCTCCCGACACGCTGCTAAACTCTCAGCTCCATGTTCGACATCTACAGGACATGGAATACTGCCTGACTAGATATCCCAAGACCAGATCAACTCTTCTATTACGCCTAGAAAGAATACTACAACTGGCGCATCTCCCACGCAAGGAATGGGTCACCGTAAACCGGATTCGCACACGGGAGTCGGTCGCTTCAATAGCCACATATGCCACCCGATGGGGCTTCGACCATCGCCAGCCTGCCAAGAACTCCATCACAGACTGCGGATCAATTCTCAATGTGAGTGCATACCTTTCGTCACCGGTGGAAACAGATTTCTCAAACCCCAACCAATCAACAGTGAGGTGACATATTTAGTTGCGATCGTACGCAAGAAGAAGAAAGGTGGAGGCTTGATCATCTGAAAGTTCCTCCTAAAGTTTAGAGAGCTATGCCGAACAGAAATTGTAAGATATTCTACAAGGTAGGCGTCGCCAAAAGGCACCAACTAAATTCTCATTGTCCATCATTCAAACGCCATCAATTTTATGTACGCTTGTACACTGTGATCTCGATATTGGTGACAGTGATCAGCGTTCAGTATGCCAAAACAAACAGTGATGTTGTAAAGTGTCCGAAGATTGGCACCCATCCAGTACCTGCGAACTTTTCTGATGGAGATTCGCACGAGGCTGTATCTTGGCAGCGACTGCATTGTTGGTGTGTGAAAGTAAGGCTGCTGTCCATTATGGCAGCAAGGTACTTCGGTGTTGGGTCTTTTGTGAAAGTTTATCGTCGCAGCTGAGTGAGGTTAAAGTTCTCTTTTTTGGCAATTGATTGCAAGGTCAAAAACAGAGCTGACATCGTGGATTTGCTGAGTTTCAAGTGTTATCGGGGATGAATTGGCTTACAATGATTATGTGTTTCTGAAACAACATTTCTAAGGCTCAGAAAGAATCAGCAGCATTCCAAGTGCGTGTCATCTGCGTTAGGAATCGTGCGAACAATCTCTGTTTGGCATTTCTGAGCATGTAAATGTTGAAAAGACCGGATGACAGAGGATAGAACCCTGTGGGACACCATTCCGAAATGTGCACGCTTTCTACTGCATTACCCAGTTTGATGTCTCCGGACAAAGATCTGTTCTTGGTCATGAGCAGCATTATGAACTTGACAAGAGACATCAGGAAGGCTGTGAGAAGACTCGTGATGATAGAGACCTCGATGCCCAGACTTGTATCATACGCCGCAGTTAGATCTATGAAGACTGAAGACTAAGTATCCCAAAACAGCCACAAGTATGTAGAAACTAAATGATTTGTATAGTTTCTCCGACGGCAAGCTGAATTTCATGAATGTTGCAAGACTGTTAAGAGGATTGGTGTGGGAACAATACGTACATATATGTGTAGATAATAGAGGCGCCCCCCCCCCGCTACCACCATCATGACACCAGGACCGATGCAAAACTGACAGCTCGTCTGACTTGACGATAGCTAGAGCTGTTGATAAAATTTAACGTGTCTGTATCTGCTTCTGCCCGCTTTACGGAGATGAGGAGTTAAGCTTTTGTGAGGAGATTCTGTTAAGGGTTTAACTGTTTGACCACACCCCTCAGCTATGTGAGTGGTATTCTGGTACTGTTAAAAGGCCTTAAGGCCACTTTAAAAGTTCTCTGATGTGATCTTTGTCTTGCAACCGATAAGGTGTAGTCATCAAGACGCCAAGAGGGTTGCGCAAGTAGAATGTTGAGCACAAGGATATATAAAACGGAGAAGAGGCACAGCCTGAAGTCCTATTCCTTTATTATGTGCATATGTGCCAAGGTAAGGTAAGTCTCAGGATGGGACAGTAGCCTAAAGGGACATTACTTTAGATGGTGGGGCCATGCCTATCTAAGGGGCTGTATTTTCTTAACCCCGTCAAGGGGAAGACAAAACCAGTGTGAAATTAATTAAAAAAAAATTTTTTTTTACTACATATAAACGTCTCTTGCTAATAAAAAGTGCCCTTAAGTCTCTGAAATGAATACAAAATGTCACCTCATTTTCGTTTCCCCAATATCAGAGACAATGATGCACCATACAGATTACGATAGGACCATTTTGATTGGAATGCTGGTGCTAGCAAAAAACACCCATTATTCAGGCAGCTTAGCTTTTCTCACTTATTACGGTTTGTTTAAAATAACGGGCATGTTGTCATATTTCAAAACCTCATGTGAAATGAAACATAGTTAAATGTTAGTGCACATCATAATACATTTGCATATTAATTATGATCATTAGACACATATATTTGCCAATGCCAATGCCAAAAAGTTGCCGCTGGCCACAAAAGTGGCTGAGCTGAGGGATCCCTGGCCAGGCTGCCATCAGATAAATAGGCCAGGAACCCTTAGGAGTTTTGGCCCTTTCTCCATATGTTTTTTTATGATTCCCGGTACATTAAATCATATGTTTTAGGCTCTATGGTTATTTCTATTCGATTGGTTGGAAAAGTTAGGATTAAAAGATAACAAATGGTGTTTTTTTTTTGGTAGCATGTTAGTTTTGGCACTATAGAAAAGGCTTATAAGATTCTTTATGCCTTAAAAAATACGTATTGACATAATTGGTTTTCTATGTGCAATGAAGGTATGATACAATTAGAAAATGGTGGCCCATTTGGACGCCATCTTATTTTAGGGATACTTTTCAAGTTTTGAAATCTCTAAAAATGAATTCATTGCATTCCTTGTGCCTTAAAACATACTGTTTCGGACACTAATGTATTCCAACTGTCGGTGCAAAGATCGATAAAAATTGGAAAAGAGGCGTCATTTTGACCGCCTCTTGATGTTGGTACTTGTAAGTTTTTGGAACTCTTCATAAATAATGACGTTCATTGTATTCCTTGTGCCTTAAAACATTTGTTTGGGGAACGTTATTTGTATTTCCAACTTGCTGGTTGCAAGAAGATACGATAAAAATTGGTAAAATGGCGGCCATTTTGATCCGCCATCTTGAATTTTTGGAGAGACTCCAGGAGGATTTCGGGGACTTTTAGTATGTACTTTTACTCATATCCTGCACCTATCCTAAAAAATCAGCTTGTTATGAGCTATTTCTAGGTTTTAGCCTATTATGAAATGATCTTGGAATATTGGTAATACTCCCGACATTCTCTTCATATCGGTGTTCTGTGATTCAGTAGAATGTTCTGTGCCCTATGGACATTAAAGCAGTGCATCTGGTCATTTTCACAAAAATGAAATTTTTCAATTGCTCTCAAATGATATACTGCCCTGGGGAAGAACAGAGATATATTTACACATAAAAATAACATGATAGGGACAGATATGAGGAAAAAGACAATCCAGGTAATTGTGTTAGGCCAGCTTTGAAGTTTTCCATACCCTTGTAATCAACAAATGTGTTATATTACATGAATATTTTTGACTCATCTGTTATTAGACTGTTCGTTAGGCGTGTCTTAAGGTCAGAAATACCTTTTCAAACACAAATAAACGAAAGCCTTGTGAACAAAATGATTGAATGTTATATAATTTTATAACAGATTTTAATGATTTGTAATTGCTTCACAGAATTTGGTAGGTCCAAAACAACTTTACATAAAATCACACTCAAATTAAGTGACATGTATAACTTAAATTGCTAAACAAGAATGTACCTTATCTCCAAAGAAGTGTGTGGGACAGTTCAACGATGATATCCTCACAGCGAAGACTCAAAATGACAGCGCACAAGTTCATACAAAACTCAGGGTAAGATATGTTCCAAGGGAATCTTCTCAGTCCTTGATATGGTAATCTTGTTCCAGCAGTTCAAGAGACGGGGCTTTCCCTCGACGACAACATACTGCACCCCAACGCACTACCCCACACACTCCAGTAATAAATACCACCATCAGTCTGTCGCTAGTCCTCATTATAGGACCACCACAATGGAATCCCTTTTTGATTCCAAAACTGAAGTCTGGCTTAAAATGACGCAAGACAAGACAATTTAGCTATCAAGCTCCGGCGGCATCCAAAATATAAATCCTGGCACAGATTGTAGAACTCAAAGGCACCTTATTGTTAGAGAAAAAATAGAGCTTTAATAATTATTACTGTATAGCTCCAGAGCTCTAGTTCAGCCTACCGTCTGATTTCAAATGCTGGCCTCCGTCCTTCAGTCAGTCACAACTTACTATTTATCTCTCACACAGCTAGATTGCACCTTTCTAACACTAATCATTACATCATTCTTATGCATAAACATGGACCTTGCACATCAAATAGATTTCACAATCTAAATTTACATCACTTCATATAATAATTTGTGGGGGGAATTCCCTAGGTTCTGCAATGATTTGATCTCAAAGCATAAACAAGTTTTAAGTTTACATCTTGGGGAATTTCAGGGAATTCCCATCCACCTATTGTGCAATCTAAACAGGTCACGCATAAACAACTCTATGGAATCCCCTTTCTCTCTTTTATAGTAAAACAAAAGTGCTCTTCCCATGAGAAATCTCCTATCAAATAAAATTGAGGGATAAATAATATTTTTAAAAGTTTAATCAGAAAAAATGGATGACTATTTATAACATCCTCCCCCTTAAAAGAAAATTTTGAAATGAAATGCAAAAGTTTCCAAAATCTGGCTTTATACCGTTTAACCATTTGGTGGTTAATTTTACATCCGTTTACAGAGTGTAAATTTACACTTTTATTATAAGTTCTTGCATGCTGCCTTCAGTCTATATTACATAAATTTGTAATATCAAATTTCTTGACAAAATTTTACGCAGCTCTGGACAAAGGCATCTGCCAAGACATTCTTACCTTTGATATGTCTTAGGTCCAGATTGTATTCTTGTAGAGTTAAACTCCAGAGGTTACCTTCTTGTTAGGTGGAGTTTCTAATTAATCATCCACAAAAAATTAATCAAAAATACAACTTCATAAATAGTATGGGGGTACTGGTTCCCCAATATGCCATCCAAAGTGGAGTTTGAAGGATGCGAAAAGGGGGGGAATTTCCAATCTCATTCTACTTAGATCACTGAGATGTGCAATTGGCTGGCTCTGAAATGCCAAAATCAAGTAATGGTTATGGACATGTGTCTCACTAGGTACATTCAGGAAATATGTTTTAACCATCATGAATTAAACTCTTTCAATTCACCTTGTTGATTTGCGGGAGGGACCTAATTTCTTGGTCTAAATTGGTCAAGGATGTAAGAATTTTGCAATTTGACACCATACTCATTTGTTCTGTGTTTACCATTGCTGTTTTGTCAAATTCTGACCTGTGATGTCATCATTTGTACACTATCAACCTAGATGACAATTACACATGCAGGCTTATTGTCATCATTCTTTCATTCATTATTTGAGCAATTATGTTGACATACTTGTCGACTTTTTCGTCTACCTTGTGTTTTGTATCACTTAGTCAAGGGCTCCCACTTGGTCTCAATCTCATTATGTCCCAGATACTTGGCTGCAAAGGATGCCCTTTATTGGAAAAAGTGACAAAACTCTGTCGCCTGGTTTGAATACTCTGTTTCCGGCATCTTTGTCATACCACGTTTTCATTTTTGCTGACTCTGTTTGAGATTTGTTTGGCAATTTCAGTGGCTCTTTGGATGTCCTGGTATAATTGAGACACATAGTCTAATAAATTCCACCTAGGATTTCACCAACCAATTTTTTTCAGTAGCTTCAATGGTCACCTAACTTTGTGACCAAACACACCAACTCAAATGGACTAAATTCCTACAGACTCTTGTACAGGCCTCCCTTGGTAAGCAAATAACAGGAGATGAACTCCCTCATCCCAACCCTCTCAAATTCAAAAAACAATAGGTTTGATCATTGTTCAATTGTTTGGTGGTACCTTTAGGGCCCCTGGGATTCTGGGGTGGTATGCTGAAGAAACGTACTGGAAATTCCCAACGGTGCATGACTTGTTGGAACCCAAACCTGACAGAAGTGATCCTTGATCAGACGGAAGTGATTTTGGAAGCCTACCTAAGGTGTAAAATAACTTTGTTTAGAGTCGTTCACTAAACTCTGTGCCCTAATATTTTTCAAGGGTATAGCCTCAGGGAATCGTGTGGACGCACACATGATGGTCAGTTAAATACTGATTCTGACTTTGGAAGTGGTTCTACGCACTCTATTACCACCCTACTAAATGGCTAATCAAAATGCTGTATTGGTTGAAAGGGAGCAGAGTAGGAATTTTCTAATGGGCTGCCCACCATTTGACAGTGTGACAAGTCTTAAATCGAGACACATTATTTCTGAGTGAAGGCCACCAAAAATGATTCCTAATTCTGTCACGTGTTTTCTCACACCAAGTGTCCTGCCATGGGAATATCATGGGCATGCCTATCAATTCCCTATGGTGTAATCTTTGCACTACAATTTGAGCACAACCTTACATTCTCATCTACAATAGTGTACATCGGGTGTACGCTCATTTTCTCATGAGGACACCATTTTGCTTTTAGAAAAAATACAGGAATTTGCTGGCTCCTGTGCGACAATGCCCTCTCACCTAATTTCCTAAGTGTATTTGGGTCGTTGTGCTGTCATTTACCAGCTGTCATGGCTTAAAGGGTCTCCTTACAGTCCCTAACTCTATCATGATCAGCGGCTGGATTTGTCATTGTTACCAGCTTGTCACTTTGTTGGTTATCAGGGCTGGATATTCACTAACAGGGAATTTCGTCTCCCCTAAGAGGGAAGTGACCTCCAAATTCTCTAATTTTGAGAGAAAAAGTATCCTCTAAATTGGGACCAAAGTCATCCTCGAGCTTCTCTATGTTGACATGAGTTTTGACTCTATCACCTGATCACTGTTTTCCGGTTGGGCTTTTCTGGTCATTTGACCTAGTTACTGCACTTGCGGGAAAAATGTCTATTTCCTCATCAATATCCTACGGTACAGGGCACCTGGGAAAAATATGGGATCTGGGAGGACTTTCCCCCCTGCCAACATCATCCCTAAACACATGGATACCCCTTTAATTGGGAGTTCTTGTCTAAACACCAATTGTGGGACAGTCCGAAACAATGTTGATTTCAAATTCATTTTGTGAAGATGGGGAAGGACACCACATACAATCCATACCATCACCTGAACAATGAACTAGTTCCTGTGGAACTGTCAATATCAAATGGAAGTGCATCTTCCAATATCATGGACTGTGCGCAGCACTTGTCCCGCATGATTCTAAATGGGTTTTGGATTTAAAAAGATCACCTGAAAGTGACAACAATCCCTCCAAAACAAAAGGCTTCAAGTCTCCCTATTTTTCTGTGTTCAATTCCCTTTTTGTAGGGATTTCTTGTTTCTGAACAGAAGAGTGAACTGGGACTCAAAGTAATGCACTAGAACTATTTGGTTTTGACATCACTTTTGGCGTTCTCCATTTTTGGTGGATAGCCATGTATCTCCTTCAACACCTTGACTTTGTATGTCCTGGCTTTTACAGTGATGGCATGGGAACTGTGATTTGGGTCCCATCCCATGCTTTTTGAGTCGCACCATTACTGTCTGTACTCTCCCCTTTCATGGGGATACCTGGACTGGGAGTTCCCCTCTGAGCTGCTTACCATGAGATCGACTTTGTTAGAATCCGGACTATGGGTGTACTTGTTGTACCTAGTAAATCTTGGCTAGGAGCCTACTAGTATGACTTAATTTGTGTGTTAATGCATAATCGTCGGCCTTACATGGCTGCTTCACGAAAACTGTCAATTTTGTTTTCATCCAGATGTGTTTAATCTGGATGTAGACATTTTTGAACTCTTCAACTAACTTCAACTCCCTAAGTTGACAAAATTTTGCCGACTCTTTTGGAGAAAGCAGCGATCAAACATTTCCTTTACACGGGCAAATTCAAAATGGGTCTGGTCACCTTTTTCTGACAAGACCTGAATTTTGTTCTATATGTCCTCTTCGGCACCCCAATTCATATGCTTTGAGCACTACATCATAATCACTACATCTGTCTAATGATTATTTTGGGGGGGACGAATATATTTCTCGGGGCTTTTACCAATGAACCACTACTGTAGCAACAATGGTCAAAGACTACGGGGCCATTTCACAGATATTTGCAATTTCTCAAAGTGTAAGCCGTATTTTGATACTTATGTTCCTGAAATTTTGGAACCAGGCGAATTTATTGTTCGCCGCATCAAAACACGAGGGTTGAAGAGTCTGATGAGCTAGCTGTGTTTCAATTTTTCTAACTCTACTGGAGCTTCAAGCTCGTTCTTTTTCATACCATTGCTGTTGTAATTCCATCTCTTTTTGTTGCATTTCTTTGTATTTTCAATTTTTCCTTTCCAATTTTCTTTTCCTTCTCAATTTGCAATTTTTTTCTCTAATCCCATTTCCTTTTATTTCTGTTCCCTTATGAACTTTGCATTTATATTTTCTTTTTGCTTTTGTCAATTTCCAACTTTTTCAACTAGATTTCAGTTCCTTTTGAATTTCAATTTTTTTAATTTGAATTCATCACTTTCACCTTGTTCCTGAACTCTTATTCTATCCAAATATGAACCAATCCCAAACATTTCATGGCATAAAATCTTAATCAGATTGTTTTTGATAATCTGTATTCTCATGGCATTGTTTGCCTTCAAGTCCTAAATGCTTGGTTATTTCTCAACTCAGCTTGTTCTGCAGTCATCAAACTTCTCCACGTTATTTGCCCTATGAACACTTCGGATCAAACTCCATTGTGATTGTACGCCAGCTCTAAACAACACAATATACTAACCTTGAACCAACGAACGACAATGGATACATGTAATACACACAAAATTTTGTATGCTACCATTGCACACTTTTTACAAATATTATAACACTTTGGTTGTTAAATTCAACAAAAAGGCTCCAATTTATCTCCAATTCAATTCCCGTTGACGAGCCCCCAATTCTGTTATGACGTCCCTCGTAGGCGTCTAAGGTCAAAATACCTTTCAAACACAAATAAACGAGCCTTTTGCACAAATGAATCTGAGATTTTATATAATATAAACATTTTTTTTTTTTTTTTTTTTTTTTTTTTTTTTTTTTTTTTTTAAAACACTTTAAATAAAATCACAGCCACACTCCAATATTTAGTACATGTATACTTAATTGTAACAAGAATGTCCATTAATCTCCACAGAGTTTTGGCGTTCAACATGATAGTCCTCACAGCGAAGACTCCAAAATGACAGCGCACAAGTTCACATAAACAAAACTCAGGTATATATTCCAATGGAACTTCTCATTCATGAGGTAATCTTGTCCAGCATTACAAGACGACGGGGCTTTCCCTGCGACGACAAATGTTCCACAATAAAAATCCAGTATATACCACACCATCAGTCTATCGCTATGTCCTCATATAGGACCAACAAACTGGAATCCCTTTTTGGATTCCAAAATGAAGCTCTTGGCTTAAAAGACTACAGCAGACAATTTAGCTACTTCAAGCTCCGGCGGCATCCAAAATATTATAATTCCTGGCACTAGATGTAGAACTCAAATCTACGCATTATTGTAGAGAAAAATATAGCTTAATTATCTTCTCAGCTCCAAAGCTCTAGTTCTCTCCTCTGATTTCAACTGCTGGTCCCAGTCCTTCAGTCACAACTGCCTATTTATCTTCCACACAGCTGATTTTTCCCTTTCCTAACAATAATATTACATCATTCTTATGCATAAACATGACCTTGCACCATCAAATCAGATTACATCTAAATTACATCACTTCATATCTATACTTTGTGGGGGAATTCCAAGGTTCTCTGCACTATTTTGATCTCAAAGCATAAACAAGTTTTCTAAGTTTACATCTTGGGGAATTCCCCACTTCCCCTATTTTGCATTCTAAACAGGTGCTCCTGCATAACACTCTAGGAATCCGCCTTTTCTCTCTTTTAGTAGTAAAACAAAGTGCTCTTCCCATGAGAAATCTCCTCTCAAATAAAATTGAGAAAATAAATATTTTTAAAAGTTTAATCAGAAAATGGATGCTATATAACACTCACTCACTGATATTAAAACCACAAAGGTTTTAAACCGATCAAACAGTGTGCATAGCGTAGGGAAAACATGCATACGGCGTGCGTGTGCTTGTGGAAACGCCATTTTCGTCGTCTGCCTGAATCAACGTACGCCGGCGACGTAATCTAATAAATCGTTCTGTTTACCCATAAGGAAGCTGAGTTTGGTCTTAATCATTTCGGGTGAGGGCTTTTGTATATAAAAGCCTTACCACCATCGACAAAATATCGTTTTGAAAAACTCTTGAAAGCGCACTATTTTTCAATGTGCCAGTGTCTTTTCTTTAAAGAGACTGAGGACATGTCCATGACGAGCACCCCCAATTTTTTTTCGAACCCTGGTTTTTGCTATTTGGAATGCTACCAATATATTAGATCACACCTTAAATGAATAAGCGAATACGCCGTCTTATGTAATATGATGATGATTTAGTATTGTCTCTTCTGTCGTGCACGACAGAAATTCCAAGCACTGTTTGTTTCTCATAGGGACGATTACAAGTTCAAACAAGGTTTGCGGTTTTCTTTGGTGCTTGTTTTGTGCAATAAAAACTTTCGAAACTTTCTCCGTAGGTGACTACAACCGACCGTGAATTTTCAGAGAATTCGTACTCGCAAACAGATCTCCTCCTGCATTTTAAATTCAATTTACCCCTGTATTTCTAAATATAGTTTAATATAGCAAGAACAACAGAGAATTTTAATATTTTTGTTCACTTTGTTTTATAGTAGGGTTTATAATCAGCATCCCATTCTGAATTTGGGGACGAAGGTTTGAAGATAGTTTTTCTATAATAGTTTGAAGGGTGCTGAATCAGATATTCTGTTTACCCCCTTATTGTACAAGTTCCTCAACATTCCTAGAGGTTGTTGGATCCAAAAATTCTGCTTCAGCACCCTTCAACTTAGAAAAACATCTTCAACCTTCTTCCCAAACTTCTAGAACGGATCTGAATTTTACCCTACTATTAATTTAAACATATGAAACTTTTATATTTTTTTGCAATGCCGGATAAAGCTCAACGTAAAATGTCATTGCACGTCATCCTTTTCCTTCTTAGAATCATCAATAGTCTAGCAGATTTCATGGGTTCCCGTGCACCCCCTTAAAATTAAATTCTAACATGATTTTGTAGAATCTCTAGAACATATCCTTAACGAATTTTGATGTTCCAAATAAAATAGTGTCCCCGGGGTCCGTTTTGGAACCATCTTGATCTAAATAGATCATTTATAAAAAGTGGTTCGATTATTTGAACGTATCTAGAATGATTGCTTTCATAATAAGGAATCAGAAAATATGTAATTTGGCAATTTGGGTGATGTTTAGTTACCGAGATATGGGTGACAATATGAAAAAGGTCATTGAACTTTTCGATTGGGTCTTTACAGGGGGCCAATTTTCAAAATGCTCCCATCTTCTTGCCGAAATTGGTATCAAATTGTAGGCATGAGCATGAGCATCTGGAAATTACAGTATCCATGATTTAGGATTTTCCGTCGTGGTTTTACCTTTTTTAGGAACGAGACGACCTCGTCTCTTTGGCCCCTGTTTTGGCCCCCTGTACAATGACTCAATCAAAAGTTCAAGACCGTTTCACATAGTTCCAAAAAAATCCATATCTCGGTAACTAAACATAACATATTGCCAAATCTCATTTTTAAAATTCCTTATGATATACGAATCTTGCGATACCTTTCACTAAATCGAACCACTTATATGACTGATCCTTTAAATCCAGATGGCCGCCAAACGACCCCTTGGGACAAAAATATTTGTATTTTGGTAACATCAAAATTCTTAAGAATTTAGTTTTAAGGGGGTGCATGGGAACCCATGAAATCCTGCTAGACTAATTGCTAATAGGACATAATAAAAGTATTAAATGACGCAATTAATCCACACAGCACATTCTTGATGTCCTAAAGGAAAGCATTCCAAACGGTGGTTTTGGGTTGTTTTTTCGTTTTCGCGTTCATTTCTTCTAATAACTTTTAATGTGGAATTATATTTGATGATTTTTACCAAGCCTTAAATAAACCCGATCTGCTTTGTGTCCCGACATGTTCGTAATAGATTAAAGGTGGCCTGAAGTACTATTAATACTTGCATAAATCTTGGGCATAAGCCCAGATCAATTTAAAAATAAAACAAATGAAACTCACTGTCTCAGAATTGAAAATCACCAAATTAAGATTATATATATTTTTTAATAAAGATATGGATTGCATGCAGTGCAATCCCAGCAAATTATGAAGGATAAGGCGACCTGGTACAAATTTGTCTCGGCTGCTTTTGACGTTCCGTCTACGGACACAGAAGAAGATGATGATGATTATAAGTGAAGCATCAATGGTGAAAAGACGAATGCTGCTGTTGTTCTGATTCTCTTCAAAGTATGACATTTCTAAATGCCACTCTTGTTTAAAGATTCTGAGCTTTATTTACCTAATAAAGTACGTTATAGGTCCTATATTGATATTTGGAAGATATAACCCGCAAAAAAAAAATTGTACATGTGGCACGTAATGCCTCCTTAATTCATGTAAATTAAACACTCAATGATTTATTACTTATCGTATTTGTGAAATTTTAAAATGGCATACGTTTCATATAAAACATAGGCTGACTTGGTATTGGGCAAATACTAGAATCAGAAATGGTTGAAGATATAATTTATCATTGTAGGATATTCTAAATGTATCAATATGTCACACGTAAAATAGTCAACGGGAAATGCATTACTGTAATGGGCCTTTAAAAATTGTTTTGGCAATAGTCACTTATTTTTTAATTTAGTGTCAGTGGCGAGAGTTATTTCGAAATGAGTCATTTTCCCAGTCTGCCATATAATTGTTTGCCTTTTATAACTAACTTCACATTATTCAGGGGTCACCATAACTAGATTTTTATTTGTTTACAAGGCTTCAATTTAATGAAAAAATTTAAAAACATACAGGTATCGGACTGTTTTACCTACGATACAACTTCAAGAATAATGTGATGGCAGGGGTGTTTTCCGTGCCGCATATCTACGAAGGGTCGAAAGATGAGGGTATTATTATTTAAGGACAACATCAACTAATCGTGTCGGTTAGTGTCACGAGATACTTTTTTCAATTTCACTTTAATTATCATATACATGTTAGAGAAAAGTGCAGCAAAAGAAGTTGTCGAGACAAATTACAAGGTCAATGCCATTGACCTCTATTGATCCGTAATTTCCAAAATATGTTAGACATTGCAAAAGAGTTTGGTTGAAGTCTTTAAGGAAAGATGAACAATTTGAGCCAATTTTTAAAGAATCGTAGCAATATTAAATATTAAACTGTGGCGATGACCTTGACAATTTGACGATTTTTGTCATATAATTCCATTACCATACGTTGTTAAGTAGTACAAACTGTACGTATTTTTGAATCCTTGTAACAAGAAAAAAATAAAAAACTTAAAAAAAGCAAAAAATAAAAAGTTTTTCATTTTTGACCCCTGTAATTTTAGAATTTTCCCCTGCTGGATTCCACCCACACTTTCACGAGGGGCACTTCCGCTAAATTTGTTCATAAACCTTCACAGAAAAAATCCACTGATAAATGAGGCTCTGCTCTCCATGGGGGTCCCGAGATTGGTCTAAATACCCAACTATACTTGCCTTTTCAAGTTTACAACGGCCCTACATGGTCCACTAGGATACCCATTCGGGAATCAACTCGGGATTCATGCGTTCAATCTGACTTTTACTTTTATCCTTTAGTTTTTACATCCGGGCATTTTGACACATTGCAATTGGACCATAGAATGTTCTTTTTTCAGATTTTGAACCTTGGTTATTAACAAATCACGATGGCGTCGCCAAAAAGGGAGATCACAACCCCTCCCAGTTTGGTTTGCTAGTTGGGATATTACGAAGAATCATGTTTCAACTAAGCCTATTTAGGTAGCACTTGCTTCAAACGTTTATTTACAGTCATTCGGGGAAAGTTTTCTTGTGCCCCACTCAACAGATCCTGCACACCCCCTTGCAAATACATGTAATTATCAATTTAAAGCGGCACTGCACATTTTCACAATATAAAAGTTCTTCATTTTTATATTTGAAAAATAATATCTATTTTACACACTAAAATAACATACCCCAAACAGATAGGGACAGTAAATAAGGGGCTATACATCTAGGTATTTTGTAGGCTACTTTAAGTTTGCCGTAACTTTAAAGGGAAGTAGCAGCGATTTGCTAATCGAACATCGAAAAATGCATCAAATTCATATTTTGTTTATTTCGTGTTACTGCCATGGCTATGCAAACTAACCTGTAGTGGTTAGATTGAAATCGTGTATAAAGAAAGGCAATACTTTTTTCTTATTCTGTAATTTCTATACGTGCGTAGCAAAATCCGACTTGAGATCAAAAAGCCTTTCCCGTGTATATCACAGATTTTCAGCGTGATATGGTTCACCCATGACAATTACAGTTTGACCTCAAGACACAACATTATTGATCTTTGTTTTTCTGTACTGGTGTTAAACTTCAGCAATAGCTGTTTGGTATAGTTTTGAGATGCCGTTTTCTGTTGTCTATTGCGGGAGACGGTATACAAATTGTCCTCAAATACTTCATTTTTCACTATTTGGTGTTTGTTTCTACATTAAAGTCGTTATATGGAATTGTACACCCTTAGCCCTGCTTTATAAGTTAAAAAATGATTTCCACTTTTTTTTCGATTCTCCACATTTCGCTGCTAATACTCTTTGAATTACAAATTCCTCTATTACATATATCGTAACACTCGTACTCATTGAATATTAAAACCACCAGCTCACAGACCGATCAAACTGGGTGGCAGCCGTGGGAATCACCTCTGCGCGTGTTTTTCTGTGTTAAAAAAGGTTCCCAGGAAATGCAAATAGAATTGATGTGGGTTGTGTCAATTCTACAAGGAGGGACTAGACGCTTCATATTTGGGTTGGTGAGGACAATCATTAGTGCAACTATTATTTTTCAGAGATTAATAAAAATTCCAGGTGACTGGTGTGAATCTAAATTCATGACACTGACTGAAAATCAATAGTTTCCCTAATGATGTCACTGTTTAGTGTATTCTTTTTCTGGCCCCGTTTAATTGGAATGGAATATCCCGTAAAGATTTGGAGTAGGTTTATCATCTCATTTCCTTGGACCTTTAAATGACTTTCCCGTCGTCTGCTGATAAATGTCGCCGGAGCATTTTAATTTAAAAATGTTCCGTTACCCAAAATGGCGCTGATTGGTCTTATCATTTCAGATGAGGCCTTGTAATGTATAGAAAAGCTTTACAACCATTTAAAATAATATATAATTTCATCAGTGTCCTCTTTAACTATTCATCCAATCTTGATTAAGATATATAACATGAATCCTTAAGGACCCGACCAGCATGTCGTACCAGACCTTTGAAAATTGGGGGGGGGGGGGAGGGGTGAGAAGAAGGCATTTTCTGGGGGCGAATTTTAGTCCTTCTCCATAGACCCAGTGTACAAACGGTCAGGTTCATTGGGGGGGGGCCTGCGGGGGGCTCGGCTTCTGAGCAGGTTCCGCCACTGACTATCAGGTTTGCTAAATCATAAATCGAAAACCAAAAAAATCAAAAATGACTTTTTGGCAGTCTGAAATAGGTGTCCTAATATCCCTACAAGTTATGCCCAAAAGCAACCTATAGAACAAACTGGGGTATTTTAGTCATTTCTGTCAGTACGGATACTTACTACAAACAATTCAATATAATTCAATCTTTGAACACTGCTGTTCTCGTACGTTTTCTGTTAATTTTCAGATGTAAAGTAACCTTAACGAGAATTCTACAGACTTTTCCTTCACTTTTGAGCTATTTCTGCAAGTTTCAAATCTTTGACTCTTTCCGAGATCACCGTAGTGGCAATTATGTGAAATCCTATAAAAATGGGCCATGGTGGATTTTGTCTACAATAATGGATTATGCAAATTTCTTGCATTCAACTTTTTTAAAGTAAATCATATGAATAATTGTACCAATAACTCTGGGTCACAAGGACAAATCCAATATATACCAAATTATAACCCCTTACTTGTATATTTTGTTTTATGCTTAATTATGAAATTGTTCAATACTAAAGATAGCAGATACCTGGTATTAATGGGTTTCTCCTTCCAGAGCACATCCATAATACCAGAACAGATCTTATGCCAAGAAGCTCGACTTTAGAAGCAGGAATGAACCGGAGTTCCAGGAGAAAACCTGCGATAACGAGTATGGATCGAGAAGCAAAGTCAACTAAAGGCCGGATCGAACCCGAAATAACCTCAATGGTGAAGGCGAGGGAAGATCGCTACGCCACCCGTTTCCCCCCATGTTTGGAGTTTCAATATTAGACTTGCGCGTAATTATTGTCCGGCTTACTCATATCTGGAACAATGGTGAACAATAGGGCCATCGATCAGTTGACTCTTCACGTATCATTAGTTTTCACGCTTTATTTCCGTTATCGTCTATGGAGCCCCGGACTGTTGCTCCCGCCGGACTATATCTGCTTTCACACCGGTAATAAGAGAAGAAAAAACTGGCTCTTAAATTAATAAGAAAACCTAGTTGATATGGTATTCATTCACAGAACTAACAAAGAGCGACGGCCATATATACCTTGAGGCACACAGCTGGTGAGAAATAATATATACACTCAGTAAAACAGAAAGTCCCCGTAGGAGACTTTTGACTACCTCCAAGTTTTAAATTTATTTTATTATTCCAAAACTGATGGATGCGCAAATTTTCTTACCACAAACCGACAATTTACTTTTGCCGAGAGAACATCTGGTCACATCCAGAAAATGTATTTCTCATTGGAATAATTTTAAAGTGGGTGACCCGATTTATCATATGAAGTTTTATTTTGGATAGAAGGACCCCATCTGTAAAGTTTCGCGCCGATGTTTCAATCCGTTTTGATGCGATGGCTAAAAACGTGATTATTTCAGATACACATCAAAAAATTAAAATATATGAACTCTTTTTTTGTCAAATTAAGAAAAAACAACCACAATATAAAAAGTAGGAATCAATAATTTTTAAAACTAATTTAATCAAAAAGAGACAATAAGTTTTTGCCATTTTTGTAGGGTCGTTTACGACGTTTTTTAACACATTAAAGGCAAAAGATTTTCATAGTTCATATTCTTCATTAAAAACCATTACGTTACAACAACACGTAATATTACAGGAATATGATACGGTCAGGGTATAAACCTTTTTTCAAAATATGTGATATTATTACCCAACTACTGTTATTTTACTTTTTTCTGCTTCCAAATTTGTAATTTCATGTTAAGATATCAGAATACGCGTGAGATTGTTTTGAATACCGGAGTTGACCGTATTTAAAAGGTAGAGTCTGGTAAAATTAAGATATTTTTTAACAGGTACCGAACTCAAATT
>JAMKCH010052496.1:0-10430 GCA_023653785.1 Ophioderma brevispina
GTGTTGTTTGGTATTTTTCTCCAAAAAAATCCAGAAAAGTTTTACATTAATCTGAGACTGATGCCACACCATCAGGTTACGTCCAATTTTTTTAGCAATGTATTTAGAGCGTATGATTGAGTGAAAAAAATCAGGAATTGAGTGTAGGCCCCTAACTGTTGGGCATTTACAGGTGATTGTTCCGATTTTTGTCTATCGTGCTCTCTACTGAATATTGGAGAGCCCGACACTTGTACACACTGACCATCGAGTAACCGTGGGAAAAACGCTTGCGGTTTTGATGCAGATGCGATAATGCACCAGTTGCAACGCCCCTTGCACTACTGTGCTAATATTCGATGGTTAACCATTAAAATGATAGTTTTGTTCTGTAACTTGAAAGAAAGAAATGGATTTGAAAGCTGAAATTTCAGGAACGGACAAAGAAAAAATACGGCCTTTCATCTGATACAAAATTGATACTTCTTCCAAGCTAAATGAGGGGGGTCCCAAAGACGATCGGAAACAAGCACCTTTAAGAGCGTATGATTGAGCGAACAGGAATTGAGCGTAGACCCCTAAGTTCACTAGCGCATGATTAAAACAATGGGGGTATGTAATATGAGGACTATTTACATTTTTACGTCACAGCCTAAGGGAGCCTCGTTAATCAGCTCTGTGGTGAAATTTTACCTTCGTCCTTTTCGTAATACTTTTGCCACATGATTCCCATCATGTACCTCTAAAGATGAATTTAGTAATTGGCAAGTTTCAGTGAATCTAGTCCAGCATTTTTAACTTATTGTATAAGGGCAATTCCACGGTGATGTCCCGTTTGTAACGTCCATGGACACATTTTGTAATCAAAGACCCATATTTGGGGAAAAATTTGGAAAAAGTGTTAACCCAAAGATCTCTAGTTTTAAGAAAAATTTGAAAAATCTCACCCATTTTTTGCAAATTTGGCGCTCGTAAAACAACCCTATTTTGTGGCAATTTGGCGGTCTCTCACTCAATGACCCCTATTTTTTTCCAGTTCTCTTTGTCATTGAATGCCCCTGGGGCTATTCCATGTCAAAACACTAGAGATATGCACCAACGGCATATGTCATGGATTTTTTTCTTTTTTTCTTGTGGTGCTCTAGATATGATGAGAAATGAAAATCATGAAAGTTTCAGTTCGTATATTAGTTTCTCGCAGTGCGAGGTTTCAGAAAGTTAGAGGGGGGGTTTCACCACATGTACCTGCTGTGTGATGCAAAAGACAATTTGAGAGGGCCATAAACTGGTAATGAGCCCTCCACATCTTTGAAAATCAATATCTGCGGTATGTTTTGGTGTAGAATTCATATCTGGCATCAAAAAAAACATGATAGCTCATTACTTTAAAAAGTGGTTGGGTTTTTTTTTTAAATGCATATCTTCATCTTGGACCAAGTTTTTGTTTGGGGGGGGCAGAAACCCCCATAGTAAGCAAATTTTAGGTCCATTTTTTTGTTAATCGGAGTCACACCACAGCAGGGGACTTTCGACCGTACAAAGTAAGTACAAATAGGGAGTGCGCGTTACAGCCCATTGAAAATACAATTGGCCTTTTGGCTTATAAGGCCCCACTAAAAATCAATTTGACATTCAACTATAACCCCTTCTTCAGATATGTTGAAGATAAATCAGTAAGAGAACTAAGATTGAAAGAACCGCTTGGTGTCTTTATTGTCTCATTGTTTTCAGCACTAGACAGTTTTGTTGATATCCCCCTAGAATGTATATGTGATATACATTGTGGCATGTACAATTACTCTGAGTGATGTACTTTGTTTGGCAACTTTTGAGTATTTTGTTGTTAAAAAATGCAAGACTCCAGGCTAGGTCCTTTCAAGGAAAGTTGTTTGATGCATGTATCTTCAACCTCTGAAGTATAGGCGTGGTAGCGAATTCACATTTTTCAGGGTGGAGTCCAAATGTGTCAAAAAGTGTAATTACTTTCAATGAGCTGTGCCTCACAAATTACTTTTCTAATATGGCTCATAATTGTATTGATGGAAAGTTCTACTCTGTGACTCTGATTGACTAAAAGATGACCCTCCCAAATTGTGGCCCCGATTAACAAGTTTGCTAAGTTAGGATTCATTAACTCCGAAAGGAAACAAGCTAGGAACTTTGGATGCCAGATTGAATTCTACCCAACTATTACCCCTAAATAGAGATTTCAAATTGTGGGGTGCTCCATTTCTAATCTGTGACCCTCTCCACATTGGCTTTCACATCGGTAGTGCTTTTGATGGGCGACCCCTAAATTTCCAATTGCTCTAGCGGGGGAAAACGAAAAATGGGACTTGGACGCTCAAAATTTCAGGCTTTTTTTTATCTCATCAATGGTTACCACACATTAAAGCGACAAAAAATCCATGACGTGCTGCGGTGCAATCTCGAACGTTGGCACTGAATGCCCCCTGGGTTTGGAAGCGCGAGGCCTTTCCCTTGAGGGAAAATTATGCAGTCTGGGAGGGAAAGTTTGATGAGTTCCTGGGAGTTCCTGGGCATTTTTTCCAGCTGCCAAAGATAAAACCCTAAGTTACGTTTGGGGTTTATTTTTCCACAGACATGCATCATTGTGGTTGGCCAGAGTCAAGAAGTGTGTACGCAGTGTCCTATCACAAGCATGCCAAAATGAAAAATATGAGCATTCAAAGAATGATCAAACTTAACAACCAAGTCAAGGGCAACAGGCAATGATGAGCCATTAAGTTACACTACAAGTAAGGCAACAAAACTGGACTGTTGACCCAGAGCTTTGGCAAGACAGGAAACGCCGGGCCAACTTGGATGGTAGCCTTTAACGTCCGGCGTTGGGAGGCATCTTTATCTGGGCATTCTCAGAAAAGAAAGAAACTGCGTGATGAGTGCTTAAACAGCACTTGCCACGAACGGAAACAGTTGGAGGCCCCCCAGAAATATCCAATTACAAAAGCTCCCCACACCCAGATCATGTTAGATGACGAAACAACGTATTGATGACGAGACTTTAGTATAAAATGAGAAGAAACCTAAAAAACTCAAAAGAAAACAATTTAATACACATCCTGGGATATTAATTTTAATGCTGTATGGATTTTAATATCCCAAGATGCATGAATTACAATGTTGTATGCATGGCTTCATAGTGATAGGAATATTAACAGGTGTAATGAAAGATTTATAATAGGCATCTTTTAAAAAAAAAAAATCGATTTTGCACAGTTGGAAAGCTTTCAATCAACAAAATACACCAATGTGAAAACTGAAAAAAATAAAAAACTTTTTACAAAAATTGTGAAATTCTAATTACTATATGAGCAAAATACTAAAATTAGCCTATGTTTTAACTGAAATTAAAAGGCGACCAGAGGATACATAAATTGTTGTGTATTAAAAATAGTCAAACTAGAACTAAAGAAAGTCACTAAAAATGCTCAATTCAAAATTTGAGATTGAATCAGATTTTTCAATTTTGATGCATTAAACATTTTCGTCTATACTTTGTCTCGTCTGAAGTATGACGTGATGACGCCCGCATATATCCAGTGCCGCCTTTCAGTTGTAGTGAGGGGCTTGGGCTTGGTTACTCGCGCGCTGATGTGGAAGTCGGTTACAAGATACGCCCGAGTCGCTACTTCATACTTCGAGCTGACCAGAGTATATATAGTCTACAATGGGATAGGATACTGTATACAAAAATGTGATTTCTACATGAAGGACTTTGATTTGAGTTTAGCTATTTTACACAGTGATTAGTGGGGACAAGCATTATGTTTATACAATAAACACAATTTGTTTGAAAATTGAGGGCGCCCTTATTGGGAAATATCTGAGTCAGCCTTTAAAGCAATAACAGCACATTTTTGAAGAGCACCCCCAATTTTCAAAATTTGATATTTTTACACATTTATGTTGGTAATTGTCTAGGAAACTACACCTGCAAACGAGAATGCGCAAAAATGTGTATTTATCATAAAATATGCGATTTTGTAATTAGAAATGGGGATCCCAGATTGTACTTAACGGCAGAGCTGGAAATGCTACGTTTATGTCCGTCCCTGATGAAATAGTGCCACATCGAGAAAATTACTTGACTTGCCTGAACCAATAAAACAATGGATGAGCGTGTTGAATTATTACCAGAGATCTCTGATATTATTCTAATTACAAAATTCCTTCGTTCGCGACATTTTCGAACTTCACCATTCACAGGTATAGTTTACTAGCCAGTTACCAATGCAACCGTGTAAAAATCTCAAAACTTATGAAAAATTGGGGGCACTCTTCAAAAAAATGTGCTATTATTGCTTTAAGCAAATCAAAATCGCCTTTTGTTTTCATTTTCAAGGCATTTATGTAGCCAAATACAAGGCAAGAAATCTATTGGGGTCTTATCTATATGAAATCACTACATATGACACAATATACGGATGGCCCAAAATCGCTCTTTGCACTTTTCTGGAATGCAGAGATTAAAATGGGTCGACTCGTTAAAAGATGGATATTCCATTTCACAGGGCTAGAATTTTGGCGAGAATCGATTCTCGCAAAGATTCTCGTAAACTGATTTGCGTGAATCAATGTTGATTCTCGTAAACTTTAGAACTTAACACAGTAGGGAATTAGATGATTCCCGCAAAATTTGTTTTGGGGAATCAAGACTGATTCTCGCACACAGCGACAAAATTCTACCCGTTTCAGTAAGCTTCCTTTTGTGGTTATATTTTGACCACTACAGTGCACTTGTGTACAATATTTGTGCAAAATATTTGTTTAGGTCGTCCGATGCAATCGTGAAAAACCGTGTTGGTCTGTGCAAACCGAGGTATACTTGTGAGACTCCATTATTTTCTTATGTATTGCTTTATTCCTTCATGACTTGTGTCTAATCTTGCTGCTTGTGTAGCTTTGTGTGCATAATTTTAACCCAAAAGTCACAAAAGTATACCTGCGTTAACATGTCTATGTGTCCGTATGTGTGTGTCAAACATTTAGTATACACCTTTTGGTTGACACTTTTTGGTCCCCCGCCAACTTTTGTTGGCGAAGGGGGACTATAGAAATGCTCCCCGTCCGTGTGTGTCCCACGCGATATCTTTGGACCTAAAAAAGTGTGGGTGTCCATCTTCGCAACATAGATGTATCTTGAGTACACACTGGGCCATGCATTGGGATAACTCAAGCTCTCAGATCAACTTTAAGTCACGCAACTTCATCCTGATAACTCCCAAGTGGCCTCGTCATGCCGTGGTTGGCTAGGGCTGGTATCGACAAGGCTGTTGTCGACAAGGTTGGCGACAATGCACTTCTCCAGGCATGGCGACAACCATGGAAATTTGTCGACAAGAAATATTCATGGAAGAGCCTTATCACTTTTGTAACCGGCCTATTCCAGCAATCAAAGTAATTGGAATTCCAACTGCCTATTGACTTTATAGAGTCTTGAATTTAAAACATACTTTTACTTTCACCCCAGGTAACCTGTTTCAATAAGGAATTCTAACAAATATGTGAAAATACTTTTGTTACATATAAGAATTTCCCAAATTGAAATTATTTTTACCAAGCTTTTTATACTTACCCATTTCTCAACATTTATAGGCTATTTCCCAGGCTTACCAAGCCATACCGCCCAACACTAAATTTTTAACCTAGTCAGTATTGCCCATCCCTACCCTATGCAACCTGTACCTGACCTCACCAGTTTATTTTCGGCGCCAAGTACAACACAGGGCTCAAAGTGAGTGGGGATGGACGGGCGGGAATCTCAAACGGGTAAGTATAAAAAGCTTGGTAAAAATAATTTCAATTTGGGAAATTCTTATTTCCCTACACTTTTTATACTTACCCGTTTCTCAACATTTATAGGCTACATCAGAATTCATAGCAGATCTGGAGGAGGGGAGACCTGTGCATCCACTACTAGACCACTCGTCTTCCAAAAAACATTGTCCTCGCCTTTACTGTCTCAATAATCTCTTGTTAAAATCAATCCAACCAAGATTGACTAACGTTTTTCATTCCAATTCAACTTTAACCACAATATCAAATGGTCAATCAAACATTGACTAAAATTATACAAAAACTTTCCAGCAATAAATAGCAAATTGAAGAAATATTATGGCTCCAACAAAAACAGAACAAAGCACATGGGGCCAATGAAGAACTGTAGATGAGTACCAAATGCCATCATCTGAAATAACACATAAAACCTTCGGCTTCCTAGAAAAATGCTACATATAATATATGCCATGCTACACATATAAAATATGTTCTGTTACATTTTAAGCCCCAGAAATATCTAAGTTATGCGTTACAGGCCACTGGAAACACTTTTTGTGCATTAAATGTGCTATGTCATTAGCTGCCTTTAATAATGACAAAGAACAGGCTGTGTGTCTGTTATTGTGAGAGAACATCTTCAAATTAAAATGTAGGTGAAGGTTGTCTCTGCTGCACAAAGGCAGCTCTCATGATTTGCTTTAAATGCAACTCCTTGGAAAAGGGCCATGAAGTGGCAGTTGATCGTGTAGCGTGAGCTTTGGCTATCTTCAGGTCACCTGGTCTGCATTCTTGTAGGCCAGTTTAACTGTCTCCACAATGCCATATGGCAATGTTGCTTAGATGCCTACGTTACCTTCACTTTTTGTTGTAAGAATAGCGGTTTTGCTGCCCCCCCTCACGCTGTGCTGTTCTCTGGATGTAATATCTAGAGGCCCTACATGGACACAACGTTTGTTTCGTCCAAAACCGTGGTGGGAATTTCCAAAAACCGTGCCAAAAAATATAGGTTTCCAAGGGATTTGTCAGTGACTCATTTTTTGCCATAAATTCGGGGATGGTTATCATTGTTATACCATCACGCTCCCATCTAGATTGGCATTTTGTCCATGGAAACAAGCCTGAAATTTCCACGGACTCTACGTCCTGATGCTATAGCCAGTAAAAACAGTCTTCAGTGTTACAAACTTCGTCGCGCTGCATAGGTTCAAAAGGGTGTCTTATCAGCTATCACACTAGCGCAGGTTTCAAGATTGGAAATAGAGATTTCTTTATTGCCTGAAGTGAGAGCATCATTCCCAACTCAATGCTCGCAGCTCCCTATTTTGCCCAATTGGGATGCCATAATACACCTCTGTGGATGATTGAGATTGCAAAGCTCTATAGGTTTTGTGAAAACTCGGATTATCTCTGTTTCAGGAGCAGGAAAGGGAGTGGTGTATTTCCGCTCTCTACAACAATCGGTAGTATCGTTTTGATCCTCGCGTCGTATGTGCCTGTAGTACTTGCTCGTCTTGAGCAGGACATGATAAAAGCAGTTCGTTTGAAAAGACTTTTTAAGTGTTTGTCTTGAACAATTCCATGCTACCAGGGAAGAAGTTGGTCTGGATTGCCATCTCCTCCCGCGGTCTGAAGAACTAAGTATTCGCTTTCTGGTAGCTTTATTGGCTGGCTTATGAGTATTCGTCTCAACAGAAGGGGAAACCAGCTTTGACGGGGCCAAAGGCGGGTGCTGAGGTATTATCACAAGTTCTCGGTGCCTATTTCCCCAGTACGTGGGGATTAAGATGGAGGGAGGGAAAGGCGTTAGTCTATCTATCCATCCAAATCATTGAAAGGCCATCTAATGCCTCTGCTTCTGGATCCGGTATTGGTGAGCAGACAATGGAAAGTCTCTTGTTCTGCAAGTGGCAAAACAAAAATCTAGGTGTGGTCTCTCCCACCTTTGAAACACTAGATCCACTACATGCTGAAGAGAGAGTCCACTCGGTGTTTATGGATTGACCTCTTGGATAGGCGATCTGCGATATGACATTCCGTTTCCCCGGAATAGTGCCCTACAGCTTATCTTTGCTCCTTGCACCATAGCAGAAGATCGCACGCCAACAGACAAAGATCTATAGACTTTGTTCCTCCTTGTCTTGTTTGACTGTGGCCACCAAACTTTGAGGTTGTCGGTCCTTAATAAACCATTTGATTTTGAACAATTGCGGGAAGTGCTTCAGTGGCAAAGAATATGCTTGCATTCCAGCCAATTTATGTGCCTTTTTTCTGCTGTAAGCTGATCCCATTGGCCGCTGGCTTCTTATTGATCCTAGTTGTGATTCCCCATCCCAGTTTGGGGCATCTGTAATTAATGATTAGTCGCACTTGGAGTACTCAGACTCTGACTCGGAGAAGAAAAGTTTTGTCCATCCACAGTTTGATGCTGGCAAAGGAAGAAACACGTCGACCTCAACAACTAAACTCTCCAATGGCTGGATGTGTGGTAGCCATTTTGAAAGCAGGTACACTGAATTGGTCTCATTACAGGGAGGGTAATAATAACATAGAAACTGGGTGGGCCAGGGCCCCACTCAGTTTTAATTATGTGGGCCCACCTGCAGTGAGGTAATAAGAATAATGTACTGGGTGGGCAAACCTTAATTAATTGACCCAAAAAAGTATGAAAAAATATTTACTCGGGTGGAGCCAACTTTATTCCAGTAATTCCCTTCAACAAATTTGCTATTATAAAAACAAAACACCAACGAAAAGTTATAGTGTCAACAATGGTTATTTATTAACTTTTAAGTATACAGTATTATACCATCATCTGTAACAAGATTACTGCATACATACTATATACAACATGAGGAATTTAGAGAAATGTGCGCTCCATTTTTTCAAAACTTTTTTTACATATTTAAAAATGCTGCCAAGGTATAAAAATTTATAACTGAGTGAATACGCCCAAACTCCATCTTATGTTATTGTATATGGGGCTGATTAGACAGTAAAACCAAGTTCAAAATGTTTTTGGATTTTCTTTTCCGTTGTTGTGACAATAAACCTTTTAGACATTCAGCCAGAAGGGTTTGATCAAACACGAAAGACGGTTACCAATATCTGAAACGGGAAAAATTCAGAGAAAAATATAACTTTGCAAATAGGAAATGTCTTGCCGGAGACCGCGCTGCGTGTGGCCCAGGAGAGGGGTAAAGTTACTATGGGGGGTCAAGTTTAACTGCTCTAAATCTAAGTAATTATGCTCAAATTATGTCATTAGGTAACCAGGGGTAAAAAAAATAGGGTCACCACACGGGGGGTGCTTTCCTTTCAAGATATTTGGGAAAAATAGGCTAAAGGTTAATTTGTTATTCAAGAAAGGTCAATGTTGGTAATACCCAGATTCTTGTAAAAAAATAGTTAAAGTTTAAGATAATGATTCAAATATGAAATGCTTTTGCACTTTTCGGCATATCTTTTGGTATAAGGGACGGGGCTACAAAATTCCCTGTAGGATTCTATTGGGATGGGGACATTACACCCATCCCTATTAAAGGGAACCAAAACCCTATTTTTTTGATATGTTTTGATTATCACTGCACTGTGAAATTACATAAGACAGGACTTCAATGGTACTGCATCCAAATGGTTGGTGCAGACCTCATGAAAATGTGAAGTCGTAAAGATTAACAAAAAACATGGATTTTTAAGAACTTATAATAATAAGGCTGAAGGAAAGTATTGAGATTGCCTATTATTTTAACGTGGTATACTATTCCTACAAATCAAAATAGGAGTAATTATGAATTGTAGTTCCAGTTCAATTTGTCCTTTTTTAAATAATACGATATATATTAAAAAAGTGGATTAAGGCCCTTTTGGAAATGAGCTCTTCATATTTATAATACAGTTGTGCTTTTATATTTTTTAAAAATTAGCTGAATAGTAAATAAGGCTTTCAACTCATTGGTGTGATGTAAAAACTGGTGTGTTTTGTTCAGGAAACCAAATTTCATTATAAAATTTGTTTGATTGACATATTGCCATTTTTTACTGAAGCATTTATCTTTTATTCGCAATTCTACAAAAAAATTTTAATTTTTATTTTTATTTTACGATAACAAATTAATCCACTAGATATCGCCAACAAATTACCAAATATACAAAAATTGCAAGAAAAAAATACTCATCGCACGAACACGCTTTCTGATGTTCACTAAAAAACATCGCTCATTTGACCCATTTTAGTAGTGGCAGATTTTAACAATTAAAAAAATATATTGATATCAATACCTCATTTATTGATTATGGAAATAATATAATTATTATTTACATCCATATTGGTTCTTTTCTACACAGTTTTTATTACTTCATCATGAATCTAACTTTGGACTGCCTGCCCCTTCACAGCTGAGTGAGCTTTATTCCGTGTCCGTCCACTTAAATCAAATCATTGGTAATATTGAGCCCCCTTGCCCCGGAGTCAAATAGATCAAATCACATGTTTTCACACTAATAATCATTTGAAGATATGATTATTGCTGCTCGAGCTTAGTACTTTATTTGGAGGAGCAGTCTTTTTGTATAGTGAAAAAGAAATAGTGTTTTGAAGTTATACTAGAGTGATGATTAGGAAAAAACAAAAAAGGAATGAGTGATTTGAA
>JAMKCH010052497.1:0-10472 GCA_023653785.1 Ophioderma brevispina
TCATTAGTATGATAGGGGAATGCTTGTTGGGGGCTAGGCATTCGGTTTGCACTGCCTTTACTCGGCAATATTCTTAGATTAAGGAGTTTTCGGAAATATGTTAGATTCTCTTACTATCCAGTCTGACATCAATCCAGTTTGTTTTTAGGTAGGCTATGAGAGAATTTTGGAGCTGGTTCTGTTAATCGGGTACTCTCTCCAACAATTTTTTCTGCTGAGAATTCTTTTTGTCAGCACCCTTTCAAACGTTTACTGGTCTTTTTGAGGGTGGCACGTCTAAGGGCGACATCGAGTAGTCCTTTCTGATTCTTTTTCATTTCTCGATGAATAGGCATAGTATGACTATTGGATGTTCCCCGGAGGGGTCAAATCTTCTGGTTGGCATTTTTCCATTCTGGTTGGGATACTTGATACACTTGGGGTTGCTGTACTATACTGAAGCTTACCCCCCCGGGGTAGGCTTCGGTCTAGAGATGTTGAATCGGAATGGGCTTATGTCGGCCTCCTGCAAGATTATACTCTTGGGTCCGCTCATCGCACTTCGCGTGCCCTGGGGGCTAAGTGAGTGGGTATGTGGGTGGCTGCATTAGGTAACAATTGATGACTCAGGTCTTCCTGTCCTTACGCTGTCCGGGTTTTCTCGCAGAGTATTGTAGCCGTCGAGGTCTGAGGATTGGGCTCTTTCAGCCATCCTCAGTCTCCGCTCACCGGGCGATTCCCCTTCCTTCGGCCCGTCATGGGAACAGAGGAGGGGCGATGGTCTAATGGCTCGAGCTGCTTGAAGCCTTGTAGACCCTCATACTTGGGAGGAAACCTCTCAGTTATGCGCCCTGTGTTTTGAACGAGGGGGGGTGCTGGTTTTGTGTGAAGTCTCCTCTAGGTACGTCGCTTATCCTGGCCAGTTTTTTTTTTTTTTTTTTTTTTTTTTTTTGCAGGAGCCACTTCTTTCAGGGGGATCAGCAAATTATTATCTGCGTAAGTGGTCTGTTGTGCTTAGGTTTCATGCTATTTGTAGGGGCATGTGACCTTGCGATGCTCTTACTAATTCTGGAACTGCTTGCAATTCATTTCATATCATTTCGATTCAAGCAATCCAGGTGTGACGTTTTGCATACTGCACCGCCTCCTAGTACCAGTGCTAATCTGGCGATGTTATGCAATTGTTAAATCAACATCGGATTGAAGGTAAGCTATTCCTGCATGAGTCATGTAAGAACAGTGGGGTTCTAAATGACTCGTAAGGAATGCTTGCTTACCGTCTCCGATGTTGATTTCAAGGACCGTCCCGCCCCCGCAGGATGTTTATCTTGGCGGGAGGGTAAGACGAAAAGAGGAAGCGGAATTGTGGGTATGACGTTACTTTGGGGGGTTGTCGTTATACAGGTGATCGAATGAATATATATTATGTGGGAATATATATTTATGGGCGGTTCTGCATCTGCCTAAAACAAGGCAATTGTTACATCAACATCGGAGAGGACGCAAGCATTCATACGAACGATTCAGTCATAGAACACCATGTTCTTAATGTCGCCGGGCCGAAGTTAAATTCAGCAGACGACACATGGCATGTAACACAAGAACACGCATGCCGTAGGCATGTTTCCCACGCTATGCACACTGTTGTCCGGTCTATAACTTTTTTAGTTTTAATATCAAATAGTACGAGTCACAAACTATTCATGTTAATATACACATGAAAGTTATGGAAAACTTAAAAGTTGGCCTACTAAATTACATGGATTGTCTGTATCTGCATATCAAGTCCCTAATCGTTTTGGGAGTATGTTATTTTTATGTGGGGTAAAATATATCTCTGTTCTTCCAATGCCCTAGACTATCATTTGAGAGCAAATTGAAGAAATTCATATTTTGTGAAAATGTGCCAGTGACCACTTTAAGGGAACATAATCATATCCCTTGTGGCTAGCCAACCGTGAATACACTTTGGGTTTCAAAGGGTCCAAAAAGGTACAAAAATTGCCCAAATAATGGTAAAACAGTCACAAGGGCCTCATACTTAACACCTTCTCGACCACAGGCAAGTCTGTACGTAATATTAGTACGTATTGTCGTGGCTATAGAGATGGCGTCACAAATGCTTGCAGGTTTTTGGAAAGCCCATTCTAAAAAAGAAGACAGCAAAAAGACTAGGCTTTTTGTTGGGACTATTTAGATGCACTTTCATGCTTGATTCTGAATATGCAGTGGAAAAATTAATAATTGACCTTTTTGAAAAAAAAGTTGACCAAATTTTGACCGTGGCTTGCCTGTTCAAAGGATTAAAGAACAACTATAGTGATACACCCAAAAGAGTTAAAGATTTTGAAATGTGCAGGAATAAGCTTAAAAGTGAAGGAATTAAAAGTATGTAGTATTCTCATAAGTATTTTTTTTCACAACTTCCAACAGAAAGGAAATAAGAAAACAGCAGTTTCAAAGATATCACTCTCATTCAATTAATTGTTATCTAGTGTCCGTACGGACAGTATAGAAAAAAATAATCTCATTCTTAGGTTGCTTTTGGTTTCCTACTCACTTAAACCAGCATGTTAGAATACCTATACTTATTGTCCCCGCGAACGAGTTTTTTGTTCGAAACGAGGACTATGAAATGAGCAGCGTCCGTCTGTTCCGTCCATGCCGTTCATCTGTTGATAAAAATGTTAACCCATGTTGTATGCGTTTTTTCGGAGTCCGTTAAGGGCGGACCAATGCTGTAACTTGGGGGAAAAGAAGCGGGTTGATGATGATTCGCGACATGATTCTTATTTTTTGGGTTATAAAATATGCTAATTAAGTATCTAATTTGATTTAATTTACGAAAAAAATTTCCTGCAAGGCCTGTGTACAAGTTTTTCTGGGCGTTCAGTAAAGAGTATAATGATGTTTGTAACTTGCGTGGAAGGAAGCGGGCCTGAAGAGTTCTCGAACTGATTAGATTTGGGCGTTATTTTCGGGTGTAAATTGCAAATGAGCTAATTAATATGCAAAAATCAGCGTAATTGCTATCTTTTTTAAACGGTACTTCGGATACTCAAATTCCTTACGGCGGCCATGAAAGCCTATCCTGGGGGGCACATCTTTTTGCAATTTGAAGTATGTGATATAGAGGCTTAGGATGCAAAATGAGCCTAATTAAATATGCATATTGCTGTAATCTCTGAAACGGTATGTTGGATAGGCAAAATTCTTAAGCTACATGAGGACTACTGTGCAATAGGGGAGGGGATGGGGTGTTGGGGCTGTTGGGTCTTTGCGGTGGGTGTTGGTGTTGCGGGGGGTTGGGGAGGGTGTTGGGGAGGGAATTGGGTTTGCAGGGTTTTGGGGAGGGGTTGGGTGTTTGTAGTTACATCTATCGCATGTTAGTGATCGTGACTTTCGGCGGGGACATACTTTCCGCATCGCGTAAGACGAGTTGGCCTTGTTTCAGATATGCAAAAACGTGCCTTTTTCAATTTGGCAAATCACTGAATGCTTTAAACGAATGTGGTGTTCCAGGGAGGTGGATACGTGTGGATATTCCATTTACCCATTTTGGAGTCACATTGGGCAAAGGATAAAAAAATAACTTAAGGTTGGGAGAAAAAAATCTCACATTTTTGGTCAATATGGTCAGAAATATCAAACTACCTTAATTGATAAAATGAATGTAAGTCAGAGCAATTGGTATAATGTTGCTTTTTGTCGTCTGCAAGAATTGCGAAGGCCAAAGGGATTACTCTGGTCTATGTCTGGTGTAATTGTGCAATAGTGCATACTGCCCGGTTTATCCTCTTAGGTGATCAACTTTCTGTTGTTCAGGTCAAAGGTTTTTTGTTATTTAAGGACTAATCTCACACAAAGGTTTCTTGTAATGATTGTTCCATGGTTGCCTGGTACACTCTTTATGATATTATTGTAAAAGGTCCCTAGTTCTTTTATCATCTGTCACTGTCTTTGTCAGTCTGTGAATAATACCAGCCGTGCCGGAGAAAGTGAACCAAGTATGGAGAGAAGAATGCTGTACAAAAATATAGACTAATCTATTAATCGTGCATTGACTGTTCAGTCTCAGTGGTGACATGTACATGAATTTAGTATTACTCCAGTGGTGTCTACTGGAAGAAGGGGGTGGGGAAAATATTCGTTGCCCCCTCTGGCTCAAAATAACGCAACAACATGGACCAAAATATGCATTTGTCAAAAATCCCCTCTTCAGGGAATTCCACAAATTTCAGCATAAGTTTTCCACCCTATGGGTGGGACGACTTGGGAATTTTGCCTCTGAATTGACTGCCTGGGTATACATCGCCCACTCCCATTTTTGGTCCCCGCCGAACGACTAAAAAGGGGCTCCGTCGTGTCTGTCCGTCCGTTTGTGCGTCTGTCTGTCCGGCCATGACAAAAATGTACCTGGTAGGAACGTTTGGCACTTTTTCTGGATTTCGCTGAGTAGCCAAACTTGGGTATATTGTCGGAGGGAGAAAAAGCCCCACTAAAAAGGTAATTAATTCCCCTTAGGTTCACTCCTGGGGTCTGTCTGGGGGTAGGGGAAATTTTTTTTTAATATTGCACAAAAAAGTCAACATATGGCCATATCTTTTTTCTAGATGAGCTAGAGCAACCAAACTGGGGTATAGTGTGGGAGGGGCACAAGGCCTACTAAACATGTAATTCATTACCCCGGGGTCCTCCCCTGGGGTCGGACAGGGGGTTGGGAAATGTACATAAAGTCAACATTTCTGATCAGAAAAAAGTAAACATTTGCAATCTTGGTGGGTGTGATATTTGACATACTTTAGAGTTATTTTTGGTGGGTTAGGGAAGTTCATCGATGAGTTATGTTATCTAGAAGTTATTTTGTGGGTAACGAGTGGTCCCCGGGTTAAGTGGTGTTGGTCGAATCAAAAGGGGTGGTATGGTGTAGTTTAAGTTGTCACTTAGTTATCGCTACATTCGGGCAGGGACAGATTTTACGCATGCGTTTAAATACGAGTTCGCCTTGTTTTTAATGGAAAATAAAAAACATGTTGTAGGCCTCATTAAGCTTGGCAAACTAAAAACTACTAAATTGATTCTCATCATACATAAGAACGTCAAAGCCACCAATGGCATCTTTTTTAAAACAAAGTCAAAACATTCTAGGTCAATTCGCAATGTTCGATCTCAGAGGAGAGTTTGGAACAATCAAGCATGTCAGGTCAGGTTTCCATTTAGGGCCTGCTACTGGTATCCTGGTAACCACCTGCCCCAGGGCCAAGTTGTCGGCGGCTAAACCATCACCCCCATCAATTTTCTAAGGAAATGTGATGCGGAGGGTAGCTGGTTACCCTGGTAGAATGAAAAAGAAGATCTACCTACAGAGCTTGGCGGCCACCCAGCACATGCTGCCTTGTATGGTGGGCATAGTTGCCCAAAGTCTAGGCCCACCGCCAAAAACTGTGGATTGGTGTCAGGAAGGGCATCCGGTCAATTATCTTTGCTCCAATAAATCCTCACACAGCAGTATTGCTGAGTGTGAGGTGTATCCGGCCACCCCCGGGGACGAGGACAAAACCGGATTTAACTAACTTAACTAACTAAAACAATGTTCTATACACAGAAAATTTTGACCAATTTCTTGCCAAATATGTATATTCATCATAATTTGTGCTCCCTCTGGCTTGAAAAAGCAGGACAATATGGACCAAAATATGCATTTTCATCCCTCTTCTTCTGGAAATTTTGACCAATTTCAGCCCAAATTTGGTCTAAATTCATGTAAATTTGGCTACACACGCATTTCTTGAAGTTAAAATTTAATTGGAGCAAATCACTGAGACGACTTACAAATTTTGCCCCCTTTAGCGGGAAGACATGGAATTTTTGCCCCCTCTGGCGGGACGACTGCCTTGGTATGCCACTAGAAACAAACCAACCCACACCTGCAATGCTTCTAAGGTGTAAAAAACTTCAAACGAGAGATGACAACATATTTGGCTCAGTTCCTTGCTTCTAAACTTCATGAGTTTTTCAATAATAGAAGTTTATTGCAAGAGATTTAAACAATGCACAACTGTACCTATTCTCCTTTAATTTGGCAAATTCTGCTTATCCTCAAAATGCAGGATAATCCCGCTAGTCAGGCCCGTATGCGGGGCGGGGCAAATGGGCAAAAGTCCACTTTTTGCTTGAAATTTTTGATAAAATCCAATTTTTAAGAGAATTTTGACAAGAAAGTTCCACTTTTTGGTGCGAGATGTTCAAAAGGTCCAAAAAGAACCATGGGGGGGGGGGGGGTGGGGGGGGGGTGGGGGGGGTAGGTCCCTTTAACAAAAAAGCCCGCACCCCCCCCCCCAAGAACTCCCTGCTACGGCCTTTCTGCGATTTCTACAAATTCATTACCTTTGACTTAGTTTTTGAAGGTTCGTGTTCTTGATTGGAATACTGTTGGAAAGTTGCTCCTCAAATGAAGCAACAAAGAAAAGTCCACAAAAAATATTTAATCCCGACTGGTTCCACCATTTAAACCATTCGTCTCAGATGGAAACTAATCCACAAATTAATTGCATGGGTCTAGTACCGTGCTTGCTTTTTTTCCATGGTTTTTTTTCTTTACAAATGGGTACTACTTTATGTTGCACATGTACGTAGTATATGATTTTCTTGTAATCAATCAAAAGGCAAAATAATTGATGTATCCATACCAATATACCATAATTCCATTTCAGATCTGATCAAAGAAGCAGATGTGACCTACGACCAGACACAGCCTCGAGAAATCCCTGGCACCAAGTTGGCAGCATTGGATCTCTGGGAGCCCTGGCCACTGCCTAGGGCTCCACATCATCTGAAGAGGAAAATAGTGATGAAGAAGGAGATGTGAAGGAAAAAAAGGAGGAACAAAAAGGTTGGAGTCTTTGCTGCGACGACGTAAATGGGTGGGGGTCCAGGTGCCAGCCATAGGGCCCCTGGTGGAGTGCAGGGGAAAAGCCCTAGCAGGGGTCCAGGGGGGAAGATCCCGGAAGCTCCTGGATTTTACCAATTTAAAAGCTAAAAAAATTGTGTTACAGAGCACAAATTTCACAATAAATTCATTTGAAACAACATTAAATTGTTCCTTTCCTTTTTCCATCTCTCTTTTTTCTCTTCTCCCTTCCCTTTCTCTTTTCTCTTCTTTCCCCTTTCTCTTCTTCTCTCTTTCCCTCTTTTTCTTTTTCCCCTTTCTCTTCTCTTTCCCTCCTTCTCTTTCTCTTCTCTTCCTCCACTTTTCCCTTCCCATTTTTTTGCTCCCCCTTCCCAATTTCCCCCCCGGTCCCCCCCCCTAAAAAAAAAAAAAAAAAAAAAAAAAAAAAAAAAAAAAAAAAAAAAAAAAAAAAAAAAAAAAAAAAAGATAGTAGAGTGTGATGATGTGGTAATTTCTTATACCCTTGTGAGCCAAAAGGAACATGGCCATTTTCTTGGCACCCGTGTGGTAGCCTGTTCGGCAGCTACACCATGTCTACTGCGGCAGCTACTGCACAGTACACACTGGGCTAATTGCGAGGCAGTAGCTGCAAGATAGGGGCCTTGCAAAGCTACAGTTATTAAGTATACAGTGGTGTGGCTACTTTGCTGTACCTACCCCAATGGCTACCATGTAGTTGCCCACTAAGTTGAGAGAAAGTGGATATGGTGTAGACAGTACAGGAGTAGACACGCAGCTACCACGTAGTTACACCGCGGTTACTACAACGCCATTTTGATAGTGGACGGAATGAAGGCGCTATACACTTATTCTCTGTTTAGCATTTTTAGGGAACACTTTGTCCACTGTAGTCTGTTGTCTGTTGTTGTTGATGTCTGTTGTGAAAAAGGGTTAACATTTGCCTGTAATATCCACATACTTTGATGGATTTAAACCAAATTTTGGTCACAGGTGCAACATGACATCCCCCTATTTGTTGACGAGGTCAAAGGTCACATACCAAGGTCAAAGGTCATGTGAGATCAAGTTGTAAGATAGGCTGAAAATGTAAAATTGACCTCATTTGAAAAGTTGAAGTGCAATTGGAACCAAACTTGGTTTATGGAGTTTACCTGCAATCCCTCATTTGTTTATGAGGTCAAGGTCAAAGGTCATGTGAGGCCTATCATTCACAAACCGCGACGGCAGGCGACACAAGCGGTCCAAGGACCGATGTATTTTTTAGGAAAGTCATTACGAAAATTTAAATTGGGCATCATCAAAAACCCCGACATTCACTCTCTCTTAATAAAAAATGCAAATATATGCCAAAAATATCTCAAAAACAAAATTGGCCATGAGAAATACTGCGTGCACGCGCTGAGAATCAGAGGCCTGATTGAATCTTGGATGAATAGATGGATAGAAAGGACACAATGCCAAAACTGCACTGGAAATACTGTACATCAAAGAAAATAAATAATCAACTTTTGAAGTTTTATCAACTATTTTGTAGCACTAGTTCCAAGACAAAAGTAGGTGTACAGGTTTCTGAATTCAGCAACCCATAAGAATTGTTTTTTTTTTCTTAAATAGTAACTGCAAAATTATGGTCATGTTGTAATTTCGGGATGAATTCAGTATTCTGCCACCACTTCGGGGCAGACTGGGAGTTTGTAGCGGCCGCGGCAAAGTTAATTAACCGTCCCAATCTGTGACGGTGAAATTGTAGTGAGCGAAGCGAGTGCACCATTGAGCGGGTGGGGTAGGCCCACCTTAGGGCCCCTGGAGTGGGTAAAGGGGAAAAAGCCCCTAAAAATGTGTTTTTAAAAAACACAAGATTAAAATTTCTCCGCTTGCCATGCACACGTTCGTGACTCGCTGTTCTGCTGGCATGCATTGGTTGCAAACGTTTTGGTGGATATCCCTCCACCTGGAGAAGACGCAACAGCTATAACCTGAATGAAGTCCAAACCTACTGATTCAAAACCGAGTGTTAGGATAGTACTACAGTGTGAGTCAAAAACAAATTGACAGTTTTGAAATTGAATCTTGTGTTCTAGTGCACCATATTAATGGAATGTTTTAACATGCACTTGTTGTGTTTCTCTTTTTGCTTTGTTGGGCACTTCATTTCAGCAAAATTTGTTTCATGCATGGCTGCACATAAGGCAGAAAGGTGACAGGGAATGGGACTTGCGCCAAATGGGAAGAATTGAAAATGGGCAAAAGTAAAATCCCACCACCAAAATTACACAGAAAATGAGATATTGCTTACAACCTTACGAGGTTACATTTACAGACATTTCAAATTTGCTAGTCCTCAACATGGCCCCCACCGTGATCAAAACATTTAGCATCTGTGCTACTGCCTGCCGCATCATCTGTAGGTCCTGCTTGAGGATATCCACTTCACAGACAATTCCCTGTTGAGGGTCATCCAGACTTGCTGGAGGAGTTTTATACACACAAGACTTCAAAGCCCCCTGGGTGTCAAGTCTGGTGATCTTGGGGCTTTTTTAACTCATGGTTTAAGATCGTCACTCTGTTTCCAAATATCTCTTGTAAACAAGCTGTCAAAATTCTTGTTTGATGTGTCCTGTGCCCATCAGAGATGCCTAAATTAAATTAAATTGTTTTGCTGGCACCTGAATCTCAACAATTCTTTCTCAAGGACTAGGACAACCTGTTCATTTATTGCAAGATATACTTCTCCATTGACATTCTGGCAAAAAAAGGGGCCAATAAACCACCGTTTCCAACAAGGCCAATCCACACAGTAAGTTTTTGTCTAGGGGGGGCCCTAAAGGCAAAATCAAGAGGCCTAGCTTTGACCACGTGGGGCATACCGCCTGACATTGTGGGTGCTGATTGGGCATCCACAATGCCTCCTTATCATTTCATATGGATGCCATAATAAGTCAAGGTGCGTGTTCCGATTGAAATTTCTTTGAGGCAATCCCAGATCCTTACGCCGAGAGCTAATTCTGGGGCCATTCAGTTGATGCTGCTGTTGAGGTACACATCAACGTAAAAATTTAACACAGAGTGAATACGGAGCTTGATATTGCTCTTAGAATGAACATAAGAATTCTGTGTTCAAGTACACCCATTGCATTTGCATCTAAACCTGCTGATTATTTTGTTTTTTGCCACAGAAGCCTGTCCGGTGAAGTGCCCCCCACAGCAAGAATCTTTTACTCAACCAAAAGGACAAAATTCAAGACAGGGAGGAGGAGGAAGAGGAAGAAGGCAAAGAAGACAGCAAAGAAGGCAAGAGGATGGACGGAAAAGGAAAGATGTATTGAACAGGAATGGCACAAGGCAGCACAAACCAACCCTTCTAGAAATGGTAAATGCCTTACATGTGACTCATTTTGATTCACTCTGACCAATGTTGGCAGTCGTAATATGAGTAACAATTAAAGGGACACAATGGCATGCAAAAATATTCAGACATAATGAAATAGACCCGTACTGAAATCTTCCACAAATTTGAAAACAATTTGGATGTTTACAAAAAAGGGAAAAACAGTAAAGAGTTTGTGACAGTCCATGGCAATTC
>JAMKCH010052499.1:0-10291 GCA_023653785.1 Ophioderma brevispina
TGCTTTTGGGTATATATATTGATCAATGTTTGGATCTCCTGGTTCTAAACTTGGTTGGTTCTTCATTGAAGGCAAATACGTAAAAAGTACCAACCACGTAAACATATTATATTCTGCTGTACCTCTTGGGGCGTGTAATTGTTGTGGCTGCTAAATGTCTTGAAAATAATGTGTCATTTAGCAGACTACCACTCGATAAAGTCTAAAATAGCAGCATTCAAAACAAAACAAACCAGACAAGAAAAAAAAACAAACAGAAAACAAAGAACAAGTCCGCGGGAACAATTTTCAACTTTCTTTATAAATGTTGGCTTTTACCTAGAATTAAACCGTATGGTATTTTCGTAAAGAACACGTGAGGAAAGAGTAAAAACCTGCAAATGTTCATTAAAATTCAGTATTAGTTTGTCAAAATACCTTCATTTTTTAATTAAGGTGACGTTCATGCACGGATGTATTCCAAAAGTTGATTTCCTATATGCGGATGCAAAAGCATAAAATAACACACTAACGTTTGTTTTACCTTCCATAATTCGGGTAGTATCCTCCTTGGTCGTTGTGACCTAGCTCTCCTTATACAGACCTGATTGCTTTAAAACAATCAAATATTTAACTAACATTCAATAATCTACTGAGACTTTTGGGAGACATAATACTAATTTCACAATTTTCCAAACGCACAAAATCTCGTAGAAAGTAACTCAAATACCCGAAGTACTTTTACAACACTGACTTAAAATTTACAATCGTCTAAACTTCGGCGAAATGTTAATACTGCTTGTCTCCCCTCATTTGGTATGGAAAAATTCACCCCAATTACATTGTATTTGGGGTTGCATAATTATTCATATCAATTTTTAACACAAAGTGGGCTTGGTTGTATGGGTTGAAGAAAATTAATAATAATCGACGATGGGACAGAGCAAGACCAATTATACAGTAAATCAACACTGTATGGAAAAGATCTCAGACGAGACTGAAAGTTGAATAACAATTCTCTAGCCCTAAATATAATGTTTATACCGAATGTTCCTCGTCTTGAACACTGCATCGTTGTTAATAGACCTTTCTATAACTTGGCCAAAGAGTCTTATTAGCCTTATTAGCATTTTACGCCGTCTCAGAAAATCATGTGACACACATTTTCCAGTATAAATCCGTTGTCAGTACGACGTTGACCTCTTAAATTAGTCAAATAAAGCCCATATGGAAATTTAAAGCGCCAATCATTTCATTTACGGTCGGATTTAGCCAATCATATACCATCTATTGCAGTGCTAATGCTAATGAACGGATGCCCACAGTACTACAAATCTGCCTCTCTTATACAAGGTGGGACAAACTCTATTTTTATTGACTTAACTTTGTTTGGAAATATCAACTGAAACCTGGCTCACAGAAAGTTGTAAATTAGGAAATGTGCATTAAACTTTGTTAATGTAGGGTTCGTATGAGACTGAAGTCGGAACCGAGAGTTCAATGGTGTAGTTTCACTACACAGATATATGCCCATCATGGGTTCTATTAAACTTGAAGAGGAAAAGATATTGCTTTATCTAACGGCCGCAGCCGCCGAGATGATGGTCACCATGTTGTGCGCCTCGTCCTGTTTGTCTTAGGTTGGGGAGTCAGATTGATCCTGCTGGATGTCTCGAGCAATCAATCAATGTAGTTTAAAGGGGCGACGACCCCTGTTTGGCCATGGTAACTTCCAACATGGACGTCTGAGACTACTGGTCTATAGCACGATGACATGACCGGCAAAAATCGTTGCACGGCGTTGGCACAGAAGATGGAAATTGGAGGGATATCTCCAGATATCTGTGCTTTGGTACTTGTGCTCACGCCAGGATATGTTTTGTACTCGCATAAGAAGCTGGGTGTAGGTGCCATCCGTCCTATCCTGTAGCTCTTTCTCATGGTCCAGGTCTCAGATCCATATACAGGATACTCTCTCTAAACAGGCTCTAAAGATTTCAGCTTGGTTGAATGGAGCATACCAGATTGCATAAGTGGTTTGTGTTATTGCAAGCATTCACAAGCTTCTCCTTTTGCGTGACAGGGAAGTGCTGTATTGCTGTCGGCAAACATAGGACCCTAGATACTTGAAGTCCTTGACCTTTTGTTGGCTACCATCTGCTGTGCCCCAGATAGGTGATGATGTCTTCATCATTGACAGTCATATATCCAGTCCTCCCGGCATTCAGATGCAGGCCGACTTTGCGATATATTGCTAGAACGGGAGAATTAACTCAAACATTGTGACCCAAATACAACTAAACCCGGGGGTACGAGTTCGTGTACGAAGCAGATTTTTTTTAATTAAATGGAAAAATCCAGCCCACCCCCCACATAATTTAGCTTACCGCTCTTATATACCAGTTGTTACAAATACTTACCATTTAATACATCCATGAAATGCTTACACGTTTCATAGTCTATGTCGGTAAATCGAATTATGGACACACTTGTTACCTCAATGAGTGCTGAAATACATCCAAGTGGCTTGAATAATTGTCTGGACAAGCCGTTCATCCCAAGGTTTGAAAGGTTCCAGAAACATATAGCAGGTATTGCTATAGATTGTAGTCCCATCTCGTTAGCTTTAATAGAACATGGGAGGGAGTCAGAACAGATATCATCCTGAAGACTACATCTGACATATCGGACCTGCACAGTAGGCGAACGTATTGGAGGTAGCTTGCCGACCCAGTGCAATCATCTCGGACAAATTCAGCTCGATCGTTCTTCTCTGCATAATTGAGTTGCTTTCGTCTTGAAGTTATTTGACCACTGTCATGAAAAATTATATAAAAAAAAATATTGTATATTCAACAATATATACGGGTTTTTTCCAGGGGTGGAAAAGATTAAATAAATTATCATCCTGTTTGCCTCTTAAGAACTAAGTTGTGTTTAAAATGTCAAAGAAACATACATTGATATGTAAAATATACCATTCTGATGGCTATCTTCTAGGAAGGCGATAGACACCATTCGGACTCTAAAACCTAGAGATGATATTTATATCGTTCTCTATTAACCAAGGCCTTGTTAGCGAACGTGGCAAGAAGCGCAGTGCTAGTAATACGGAGGTGCGGTTCGAGTACGGCCAAGCGCTCGTTTTTCAACACTTGTGTACGTTGGCTATCTCCAGGGGAAATGATAATAACTAGCCATCCTGCCTACCAGGGGCCGTCCCAAAACAGTACTTACGACACTGGTAGCCGACCTTTATACTAATTAATGCATAACTTCACTACTACGTTCATTACTGCGTTCCCGAAACTCTTACGGAGCTACCTGGACAACAAAATTTACGATGAGTGTCCACGTCGCATCAGTTGTACTAGTACACCACATTGTGTTGCACGCGTTCCCCAAAATGACACGAATGCAGTTGTGAACTAAGTACGACCAAAAGTTACGCACAAAAAAAACTACGTCTACTCGGGGGAGACTAACACACACGTAAGCTATTAAGCAACCTTAAGCAACGACTTCATTTCATCGAGGAGGATCCCAAAATAACACGTTCAAGATTATAAAACCAATGGAGGAGGTTTTGAGACTACAGGCTTACACCACATTTGATATAGGCTTACTATACGCGCTATGTGACATATTGGAACACCCTCTTTTAAAGGGTACTGAAAATACTAGAGCAGATACTAGAAGGGTTATATGAAAACCCTCGGGAAAGTAAAATAATAATAATCATAATAATAATAATAATTAAAATATGACTAAATACACTCTTCTAAGTTACGTATACCTCTAAAACGAAACTATGTCTATTTATCAGGTATATACCATAATTGAAATTGGCATCAAGTTGGTTAACAATTGTTTTTGAAATTATACTTAAGTTAAAAGAATGGTGTAAAGTTTAAAGATTTTTAATTTCTGTTGTTTTTGTATCAGAAATTTTATTGCAGTTTGCGATTTGAAGATGGGTCAAGTTTTCAAACTTGGGATTTTTTCCTTACTTGTATCTGAAAAAAATATAACACGTGAGATGCGCTTACAACGTCGTGACACACAATCCACCCCCGCGTCCGGACGCCACTTCGTATTATTATCAAAATCCTGTTTGTTAATGATATTCTTTTTCTTATATGATCTTCTTCGGATTAATATGATCTCTTTTCTTCGTGATCTTCTGTTTCTTCTTCTTCTTTCTTCATGATCATCTTCTTCTATAACCACATGGTACATTAAAATAAAATTGTAAACAGAACTTTGCCATATATACTGAGTGTGTGTCAAAAGGAACCCTACCAAATATACAGCAAATTTGGCTACTTAGTGAATACAAAGCTTTTTTGGGGGGTACTCTCTTAAAACGAAAGAGGTGAAAAACCACTCTAAAGAGTGAAATCTCACTCAAAAAAGAGCCAAGCTGAGTGACGCAATCTTTTAGAGTGGATCATCAAAAGAAAGAACGTGAACAAAAATAACTCGAAGGAAGGAAAAGAGTGAACTGCTAACTCCTTTTTAGAGTGAACTAGTCACTCTTATAGAGTGGTGATTCTTTGTGAATTTTGTCTGTTTGGTGAGTATATTGTATGTGTAGGTCATATCATAGCATGTGAAATGAATGAATATGTGGCGCATCATTGGCATGTCAGGAGACATGCATGAAAGTGTGGAATGCATGACGGTATGATAATTGCATGCAGGCCCGTGACATGCATGATGGTACGTTTCGTACATGTGTAAGCCTCGCATGCGCAGACTACCGTATGTTCGAGTGATAATACAGTAAAAAACATTTTAATGATTTCCAAACCGTGTAGTAAATCTATGAACTTGGACGACAATAAAATATACTCACCAGTGAAGATAATCTATGATTTCTTTCACTAATTTCACTTCGTTTCAACGTTGGCTGAGGTCTTCACTTAAACTCGTCCGGCCATGTTGTTCGAAAAATAATCACACGATTTGCAGCGGTTCTGATTGGCTTTGTCAACTCGGAAAAAAGAGGTGGAATTTTCTCACTCTTTAGAGCTAAAATCCGGTCGATAAGAGTTCAGAGTGGGTTCAATCCGAGAAGAGTGGCAATTGCGCCATCAGGTAACAGAGTGAGCTCGGTTAACGCGAGTAGGTGGC
Source organism: Ophioderma brevispina (assembly GCA_023653785.1). Classification (NCBI taxonomy): domain Eukaryota; kingdom Metazoa; phylum Echinodermata; class Ophiuroidea; order Amphilepidida; family Ophiodermatidae; genus Ophioderma; species Ophioderma brevispina. The sequence goes on from JAMKCH010052499.1 coordinate 5,116, forward strand.
AGGTTGGATTTTCTCGCTCTTTTAGAGCTAAAAGCCACTCGATTAGAGTTATTTTAAAAATCACTTCGAAATCAGAGTGATGTTTCACTCTTGCATTTTAAGGAGATAGATCGTGGAAAATATGAACTATTGAAAAAAAAAATGAGGGAAAACGAAAATTAAGAGGTCCAATGTTGAGAATTTCCCCAAAACCGAATGCAAAACCAACCTTTGCCATTCGCCTTTTTGTTTTGACTTGGATCGCGTGCCTTATTTTTCAGGTGTGGCATTTTTACTCTGCACTTTAATCATATTTTAACGTTATAAACTTATATTTCATTCACTTGGTCGTTCTTGTTTTCGAACAATATACCCACAAGAGTGTGTCTAAAATATTATAATGATAGGAAAAAGGCTTGTAAAATTAACAGAGCGGTCGGAAACCTATATGGGCTATGCCGCCGCGAACACCATAACACTGATATAACCTCTTTATATGATAGGCCCGGTCGTCCGGGTAATAATGCCTTCACTACTTATTCCGCACTGACCTTTTAATACATTTCACAACACAATACGCGAAAAGAACAATATCGAACACTATCACACATACTCGCATACGTTACACCCACAAATAACTGGGGTAGGGATAAAAGATGTGGAAAAAAGACGGCGAAGAAAAAGCTAAACCCCCAATCGTTTAATCGATCGGTTTGGAGTAGACAGTCTTAGAACATGGAGAATATTCGTAACTCTTGATGCGTTTCACCAGCTGAGAACCATCTAAGCAGGAGTTTGGGAACAGACGCGTAGTCGCACTAATAGAAATCTTAGCTTGTGCTGAGCATGACTTGTGACACAACTTATGCATCAACTTTGGGGAACGACCCCTGGAGAACTAGTAGTTAAAATTTCAAGAATACAATCTTGCCATAAGACATATCAAGGAAAAGTAAATATCTTGGATGCCTCGTCCATAGCTGGCTCTATTTTGATCAAAATTTAGTATCAAAATTTAGTAAAATTAAAAAAAAAAAAAAATATTGTTGATAATAATTGATAAACCGACTTCCCATACTGTCGATGTGGTCTCTCGATCGCGATTACTATCATTTCCTCTATTTGTTTCCGGCAGACATAGGACAAAATCGCAGTGGAGATCATAATCCACACATTAGTATTACTGTATATTATTGTATTAGAAAGTTTACGATTTCACATTGCTAACTATATATAGTTGATTACAACATTGTGGTTACATGTAATAAAATGCAGAAGGAGGAAAAAAATAAAAAAAGTAAAATTTCTTTTTAAGAGGGAGCATGTCCCTAAACGTTGGCTGATGTGTATGTGATCAAAAGAGAAGGAATCCTAACAGGGAAAGTACCTATAAACTTTTCCAACATGCTAGTAAAAATTGTGGTCTGATTTATATGCGAACTTGGTATTTTTTCTAGATACGTGCCAATAAGGATTGCACAAGTACTGATGTCATGGAGTGCAACTTTCCTATTTGGACGATGTTCTTCTAAATGTGCTAGCACATGAAGCTCCTTCTCCTTAATCGTGTCCTAACACAGTGGTTCTCAATAGATGATCCTGTCAAGGTGGGTACAATGTCTGGCTGCATCACTGATTGTTATGCAAGGTCCTTGGCTGTGCATGTTCTCCCACATATGAGCATACCAAGAATGTTCCTTGCCCTGTGGGTGCTGTTCCACAATCACAGATAGTGTTCTGATCTGCCTCCAGGTAGCCCCACCTCTGCAGGGGAACCTTAGATCGGCCGGTCTGGTTCCAATCTGTGGGTTGGCGCATCGCCCCATTCAGCCATGATGATCTGCTCCAGTTGAAGTTGCTCACCATGTTCAATACCATAGATTTTAATGGTGATGTCAATGATGAGGACTTCGATGTTGTTGCAAACAGGACATTGAAGGTTGCTTCTACAACTTGCCCGTTTTCACATAATAGCACTTCCATACTGTCGATGTGTCTCTAGATAGCGATGATATCAGTTCCTCTATGGGTTTCCGGAAGACATCGGACATTCGCATTGGGATCATATACAAATTAGGTAAACTATACAAATTGTGAGGGGTGATTTCAAACTCAAACGTGTTTGCATGCGATCATGGCGTTGAACGTTTAAGTTTTGCAAAATGGAAACTGTTAAACCGGGAAGAAACGGGGCGAAACCAGCAAGCCACCCCTAAAGTGTTCAACCAGTAAATGGAGCTAAATTTAATAGTATTAGACTTACAGAGCTGGCAAAAAACATGAACCGAAGTCTAATACTATAACATAATGTTCATAGAGTTATACGACCACTTCACGCACATACCCGCTTTTACAATGGCTCCCGCTAAAAACCACCTTTATGCTGCATTTGGGTATTGGTTCCGTTCCACGATGGCGGTAGAAATTTTGCCTTGGTTAGATCTCCAAAAACACACTAGGAAATCCTGTCCATGACCGAGGCGAGGCGATACCGTGCCAGAACCTTTGGTGAAGTTGCTGTGGTAGTGCTTCAGTTCTGAACCATCGTCGTCCTCACACTCAGGGCCGCACATGAATGAATGACCAACTTTTGTCTTCGCTGCTATCGGTCCCATACAGTCGTAGTGCCGCTTCATACACCCAATTTTGTATGATTGTCATTCAAGTTTAAATCACTATTCCCATAATTCGGTCGACGTCTGTAATAGAACAAATAATTTTTGATGATTCATCCGTGAGATTAATAGGCTAAGGTAATATAGTATGTCGTAGCCATAATTTATATTCATATGTTGGCGTGAACATTAAAAACTTTTAATCCTTTAAAAAAAACCCATTTGCCGTTTGTTTAAAAACGTTGTAACACGATGTTAAAGAGATGGTGGGCAAAGACAAATTTATTTAATTTCTAAACATGATGCTGTGTACCTGGAGGAGAACATACTCGATGACAGACAGAATCAAATCGTTTTTCGGCGTCAATCTCTGAGGGTCAGGACGTTGCATACCAAACTCACACGTCACATGTCGACGTGGTATCGGGCATCACAGGTAACATGTTCTCTTGCTCGAATGGTCCAGAATGTTCGCCATCTGAAATGGCATGAATCCCTTGGAGATTTTCTGCAAGGCGAAGGTCCTCGGAGCTTGGACACACGGCTTGGTTGTTTCAAGGAAGGCCAATTACTCTGAACAAAATTCCCCAGCGATTCGGATAGTGAACTTGACTCACATGAATTATCTGTTGTCATCCCAGCAAATGCACTCGGGTGGTCTTCGTTATCAAAAATGCTCCTCCCAGCAAGAATTTCTACAATACAACGTGTTACAAAACCGTGTTACACATTAACAACATAAAATAGAGGAGCAAACAATGGCCAAAGCGGTTTATACTGCGAAATGTTTAGATTTGTGTGTCTGCAAGCATAATTTTCAGAGGCAACATACACTTGGACAAAAACTGGGGTTAAAATTTTAACACCACGTCGGTGTAAAGCTTGTCGGTGGTGTTAGTTTCGGGTGTTGAAATTTAGGATTTGACACCGCCGGGGTGATGCCAATTTTATTATGCATTTCGGTGATTGCTTATGAAATGTTAGGAGGGTAAGTAGTTACATTATAGCCAAAACAATATCAAAATCAAACATTTTCTTACTAAAATGTCACACGTTACAAATGTTAACACCCAAGTTTGTGTTAAAAATTAACACCAGAGGGTGCGGTCAAGTACTGATTCCAGGAGGGTGTTCTAAATTAAAACCACGGTATGTCAATTGGCAAGGTAGGTTAAAAATAATTAACAACAGAATGTGGGGTAAAATTAACACCAAGCAGTAGCATGCCATACATTGTAACAACCAAAATGGTGTTAATGTAACACTAACATGATGGTATTTAATGATTTGATCTCAATCCCTAAAACTTCGCAAGTATAGTAATAAAGCCGTTGAAATCAATGTAATGCCTAAGTTCAACAATTTCTGTAAAAGGACATATTATTTTTTTTGCAAATAAATCATCAACTGTACATGCCCTTGACCTAAACACTCAAGCAACCCTTCAGTTGTTATTATCTTGTTTGTTTTCACTTCAACTCCTCAAAGGAAGGAAATGTATGAATTCAGATTAACAATTCAGATTGAGATAAAAAATGATGGGACAATCTCAACTTCCTGATGGGGTTAAATTGAAGGACGTGGCTGTGGATAAGAATGCCCCTCTAAGGTTTTAATGAATTTATGTTTGCTTGTCTTACAGGCCCCTGTCTTTTCTTATACCAAGTAACGGTGCATTGCACCAACCAAAATGAGATAAATGTGGGACATTCCGATGAGAATTGGCTAAAATCACGCAAAATTTCAAAGGTTCCTTTTATTTTAAGTGGATGCATAAAAAATGTCAGACAATAATTCTCCAAGTATATAAACACACACATACATGTACGATTATAGTCAAAGTTTTTACATGATCATAAAATGAAATTCAGTGTAAATTGATTGGTTCACCAGTTTTCCTGTCAATGAAATTTCTTTAGTCAAGGTAATATCTTCGTGCCTCTTGTGAGCAACTGTATTTGACACACTACGGAATTGTGTTAAAGCCCCAAGAATTAGCAATGGAGTTATTTCATTTTTGAGTAAGATTAAGTCATTAATTAGCACCAATAAAATATTGTAAATTAGGCTAAGAACATGATATAAAAATATACCTGGATCGTGTGCATAATGGTGTGTGTAAAGCACATAGAATGAACCAGAAGATCTCAGGAGAGCTCAGAAAAGCGGGGAAGGAAACGTCTGGACGAATGTACCTGGACCTTAGTTATTTCATTAGAATGTGGCTTCACTGAACTTCTTGGATCATAGGTGTTGGCGCTGCTGACATTAATTACACAGTCAGTGAGTAGATGCTAGAAATCTAAAATCATGCAGTACAGTACATGTGAATAAAGAGGCATTTTCAGATTATGAGGGTAATGGATATATTAGCCACAGACTCAATAGAGAGGAACCAGATCTTCAGTATTGTTTGAGAGGATAGATAAAGCCCTGGTGAGAGAAGATGCGTCAGAGTAATTACATCATGCTCCAAGTATTAGCAGAGTTTCCAAGCATAGTGACGTCCAGTTGTTCCAAGTTAGTGACAGAGTGACAGTAACATTGTCTTCCTATAGTGGACATTGTCATAGTAGTCACAG
>JAMKCH010052500.1:0-12295 GCA_023653785.1 Ophioderma brevispina
GTAGAATACAGGTTGAATATCTATTTCCTGTAATCTTAGCTCAGTACTGACTAATGATTCTCGGACCCAGTTCTCAGCCAGCATTTCAAAATGTCCTGGTGGAAAGTATCCGTCCTCACGCAATCCTATTTCAAATCGACCAGCCCAATTCTTAACGTCATTGGGGTGAAGTTCTGCAAAATCTCCATATACGAAAAGCATGACTGGTATTTTAACTCTATAGGCCTCGAGAATAGCCATAACTTTTCGTGCACGTTTGACGTTCATACCTATGGCTACCGTTAAAGCAAGCCTTGTCATCTTTGTCCCACACGACGAATAAATAGATCCGGGTTGTCCTGGGTCATTGTTGGTTACCTGAAAAGAGCAAGATGATGTGACTTGGTGTTTGGTATAACAGACCTTGCATGTTCTGCAAGTGGAATATACTTATACTACGACTACTAAACCCAGTTAAGATATTCGGAAGAACAGCTTGCACGTGGTATGAATGTATCTTTCTAACTAGCCCGCCAAATGTAAGTTACATCTTGTACAGTATAAACAAGCACGTTAGAAGCTGTGTATTTGGTTAGTTCTTTCTTTGCTAAAAAGGACATTTCTTGGTTTACACAAGCAGAACATCGGGATTCGGAAATACCAATTTGAATTACGTCAAAAATTACAAGATAACAAAATTGACAAATACACACACTGGCCAAAAGTATTGCAAATCATAATCACAAATTGATTTCAAATTATACCATGGATTCTTGACCACACATCACGTATTGAATGTCAAAGTTGTGCTTTTCATAGCGATGTCATCCCTCAGAATCCAAGAGGGTGAAAAACGTTTGATTTTGATTGTCACGTTTCCTAAATATGACGGATTAAAGAAACTGCGAACGATATCTTACCGATTGCATTCCAGAAGGAATACAGGCACAGAAACAAAAGAAATGGCTTCAAAATAGCCGCTTAATGATTTGTATGGGTTCGTTAGGGTTTACTTAAATGTTTACCAGAGAAACTCGGAATGGTTGTTTGGACCGGAAAAGAGATAAGGTCAATGGAAGACACTGGGCTTTGAAACATTCGGGAAGAGACATCCGAAATGCAATTTTAAATCATGCCTACACGTTTCACATTGCATGACAAACATAACAATATCAACAGTGCGATTAATAAGTTGTTTTCAAGTTATCACGTTACATTTTTTCTTGCCATTAAATTTCCATAGTCCAACAGTGATCGACGTGCCTCCATCCTTTATTGACGTTATCTTATTTCCGGTCCATACAACCACTTCGATTTTCGCCCTAAACATTTACAGTACTAGTAGACCCCAACAAACCCGTACAGTTCATTTGGTGACTATTTTGCAGCCGTTTTGACGTTCCCATATCCATGATAACCCGTATTCCTTCTGGAGTACAATCGTAAATTTATCATTAGCCAGCTCCTTTAACCCACCATATTTAGGGAACATGACAATTAATTTAAACGTTTTTCGCGCTATTTGATTCTGGGAAACAACGCCTGTTTAAGAATCATAACTTTGACAATAATTACGTTATGTGTAGTCGAGAACTCCTTGTACAATTTTAAACCTTTTTTTCAAATTGCTTTTTTCTGCATGTTGCAATACTTTTGGCCAGTGTGTTTAAAAATTTGGCCTCCAACGTGATGGTAATGTCCACACTCAATGACTTTCGATCGTTTACAGCTTTGTGATTTAATTTATCTGCCCAAATCACAGTTGACGATTTCAAAGTCTTGATTTAAACCACTTCGCAAATGGTACGATCCTCGTCTCTCTTGGAAAATACACTAAATAATCGGAGGACGTTTCCCAAGTATGCAAATGAGGTATTGACGTTTATTCCGACAAGCACTACTACACAGTGCAAAACATCATACAGCGCACGACGGACGGAACCAATTGCAATTCATTTGCATTCTTGAGATTTTACCAAATAATCTGCTATGAGTGAGTGAGTATTAAAATTTAACGACAACTCAACACAAATGTGTCATATCGTGTCATTAAGATAAGGTACATTAAACATTTAAACAAATTTAAAACCTTTAATACACTTTAGTAAATTCTAGTAACAACGTTTATAGAAATTTAAAAGTACTTAAACAGATCAGCCTCTTTCAGGAATTTATCACCTGAAGAGGCCTTATATCTTGAAATAGTGTTTCAAATCTGGGACGCTATAATGTTTTCTACGTATAACCGCATAATCAACGCATTCAAGTATTACATGTTTCATAGAAAGAGCACAATCGCAAGAAATACACCAATACACTCACCTCTAAGCAAATAACTATGAGTCATTTAAGTATATATGACCATTTTTAAATCGCGCTAAAACAATTTCGATCGTCCCTTCGTCTGGCAAAAATGAACTGCCTGTAGTTCCAACAGTTGGTTGCAAATCATGCATTTTATCATTAGGAAATGAATCGCACAGTAGTTGCGACTTGTTTGTGATGTAGCTATTAACAGAAACCTGAAAATCTGTAAAAGGGATCTCAATGTTTGTTATATTCATATTGAGGGCTTCTTTCGCCAATACATCAACCCTTTCATTGCCTTGAATACCAATGTAGCTAGGAATCCAAGATAACAGATTTATTCAATTGAGAGAAATTGAAAAGTACTCCATATAGGGATAATGACACTCGTCTGCCTTCAAAGCCTAAGACTTAAATTTGACGTTGATCACGCTGACTTACAGCTGCTGCAGCAGCCCTGTCCAAAACCTTGGACCCATCCGTATAAATAGCTCGATACTGATGGTATGAATGCCTACGTATGTCAAAAATAAGATGATCAGTTATACCCTTCTTATATTGACATAAAGATAGGCCAATATCAAGTTCAATTTTGTCCAAGGAGGATTAATGGGAACATCAAATGATGCCATGTTATCAGCACTAGGACACACCCACCTGTGAAAAGGATGGAATAGCATTAGGTTTACTAGTATAGAAATTGGTGAATTTAGGCGAAAAAGTGCCCTCATGTGTTGGTATATCAGCATTACGTTTAAGAGCATATTGAAGAGCTAATTTTTCCCATCTTAAGATATAAATGGGTTCATTAGCTTCGAAATAAGCGCTTTGCATAGAAGAGGTACGACAAGCACCCAAGCATAATCGAAGACCTTGATTCTGAATGGGTTCAAGCTTTTTCAAATATGACTTACGTGCAGAACTATAAACTATGCAACCATAGTCCAATTTTAATCTCACAAGTGATCTACAAAGACGAAGCAAGCCTGAGCGATCTGCACCCCAGTCCATCTTTGAAACCCCTTTTAAAAGGTTCAGAGCTTTGACATTTCTTCCACAGGTTCTCAATATCAGCTTTGAAGTTTAATTTACTGTCAAAAATTAAGCCTAAGAATTTAGTCTGAGAACGACAGGAATAGGGGAACCATTCAGTTTTAGTTCTGGATCAACGTGAAGACGTCTTTTGTTGCAGAAATGCATACAAACAGTTTTAGTTTTAGAAAAAAGGAAACCATTTTCATCTGCCCACTGTTGAATCTTGTTCAAGCAATTTTGCATTTGTCTTTCTATAGTGGTCATGATGAGGAATAGGAAATGGAAAGGTCATCTACAAGCAATGATATCTATTCCTGTATTGACCTATTCCTGTATTGACCACTTTGGCAATACTATTTATTTTGAAAAGAAAGAGTGTAACAGAGAGAATGCTACCTTGCGGTACACCCATCTCTTGATGATGGAATTATGATAAGACTGTTCCCAGGCGCACCCTAAAAACACGATCTGTCAAAAACTTCTTAATAAACAAAGGCATTTTACCTCTTAGTTCTAAATTGTGCAAATCCTTCAGAATACCATAATTCCAAGTAGTATCATACGCCTTCTATAGATCAAAGAATACTGACACAGCATGATGTCTTCTTACAAAACCATCACGAACAAAAAGGTTCAAGGCTAACAAGTTGATCAGTAATACTTCGACCATGCTGGAAACCACTTTGACACTTAGATATCAAACCTTACTTCAAGACCAAACAAGAATGACATTAATCATCCTTCCCATGGTCTTACATAAAAACACCTTTTTTGGTGCTGGGGTAGCCTGTGGCTACCCGCTCTATTATTCGCTTTGGGTTTTGAACCTACTTTTCAAATAGCATGTTTGCAGGAGGAAATATTCGTGGCCGCTTATATCCCTAACATCTACTGTTGAATAGTTTTTATGAAATGTTTGTGCAATTTTTACGGGTCATATGGATAGTACTCAATCAGATAGCCCCAGCGGAAAAACCTAACGTACCTTTACAAAAGATATTAGTTTTAAAATAGTAGAAGACAGGGCAATATCAGGCGAAGGTTCCTGAGAAATTTTACAGTGATTTGCTTGTTACCAGCGGTCTTTACAAAATCGTTTTATGAGTGCATTGAATGAGCGGATGCTTAAACGTTGGGCACCACATGTAACAAGTCGTGGGCGATATTATCAGTGGCGATATCAATAATATAAATCAAAATTCCTTTAAAAAGGAAGGGTGGATCAAGAGGAAATATCCCATGTTAATTGGTTATGTGAAGTTATTAGTAAGGATTGATTATTGCTTTATTTTGTAAATGTTGAGCCCATGAGTGCATTGAATGAACGGATGCTTAAACGTTTGGCACCATATGCAGCAAGTCGTGGGCGATATCAATAATAGAAATAAAAATTCCTTTAAAAAGGGAAAGGGCGGTACTCAAGAGGAATATCCATGTAATGTGGTATGTGAAGGTATTTTAAATGATATATTGCTTTATTTGTGCAGGCTTGAGGTCACACGGTTTCAGATGGTATAAAATTACTTCTTTAAAAATAAGTAATTAATTTCTTTTAGGTAAATCAGGGGACATTCTGTGGATCACGAACTGCCATTTGAAGAATGTTTTCCGTTTGATGTTATTATACAAACGTTTCCAAAATCTTTCACTATCCAAAGGTTGGATTGATTTAATTGCTTTTTATTGTAAGTGTTGAGGAATAAGCGATTAAGGGTGTTTATATTTTAATGTCGAGAAGTATAATCATTACTCAAACGTATGTAAATTGATTGCCTCACATCATAGAATACTCATAATGCGAATTTTAACCATTAAACACCTCATCCAAATAAATTATAGGCTAATCTTATAATTAACTAAGTAACTTTAAAAATTTGCCCAAACCGCCACAGATTGACATGCAGTGATGACGCGACTCTATGTAAAATAAATAGAGCCTTCACTTTGGCCCACAAACCAGGAAAAAGTCCTCGGGCCTGTTTTTCGATCAGATTGTGCCAAAGTCAAAATATTTTGGAAAAGTTTAGAAAGAGCATTTTGTTGCCTAGGTACTTTCTCTTTTATTTTAACAAACTAGCAGGGTAACAAAAGGCTTTTGCTCTTCCTGTGTGCCAAATACTGAGCCTTAGAACGCGTGAAAGACGCAAAACCCCGAAGCCAAAGTTTCACTTTATACGAAGATGTGAGTTTTCAATGGTCACTGTGTGGTACCAACCCAAGTATCCATGTGTACTGATTTGTACAAAGTGTTTCCGACTGAGATGAGCGGAGTAAACCTACATTGATTATGGTCAGCGTGTTCGTGTCGCGGTACACTGCAATGCCCATTTTGTTGATTTGTTTGGATTAAAAACGTCAGTACGTCATTTTAACCCTTATGTGTAGCAGCATCAAGAAACGTATTGCCTGTTACAAAAAAATCATGTTTCTTTCTGGAGTAAGACCACATCTTAATATTATATGATGAGGTTAGATTATTCACATTGATTTAATCATTACTTCTGTTGGGAGGAAAACTAACTGTTGGTTCAATTAGGCGAAAACCTCTCTCTTCGCCATTTGCCAATAGTTGGTGTTCAGTAACTGGTAGGGAGGAATACAGGTTGATAATCTATTTTGTAACCTTAGCTCACAGCAGGACTAATTGATTCTCGGACCCAGTTCTCGTCAGCAGTTCACTCCACTCCCCCCCCCCCCCCCCCCCCCCCCCCCCCCCCCCCCTCCCCTCCCATGTCCTGGTGGAAAGTACCCGTCCTCTCGCAATCCTATTTCAAATCGACCAGCCCAATTCTTAACGTCATGGGGTGGAAGGTTCTGCAAAATCTCCATATACGAAAAAGCTATGACTGCGTATATTTTAACTCTATAGGCACTCGAAGAATAGCCATCTTTCGTGCACGTTTGACGTTCATACCTATGGCTACCGTTAAAGCAAGCCTTGTCATCTTTGTCCCACACGACGAATAAATAGATCCGGTTGTCCCCTGTGGTCAGTGTTGGTTACCTGAAAAGAGCAAGATGGATGTGACTTGGTGTTTGGTATAACAGACCTTGCATGTTTCTGCAAGTGTAATATACTTATACAGGTGAGTCAAAAAAAACTGATCCAGATTGTTTCCGCCATTTTGAAATTGTCAATTAAAATATAACTAACCATTGTGGTTGTAAGTAGAAAGCTAATTTCATTCATGTTTACTTTGCTTCAAAGATAATTCCCATCGGATAAGAAGGGCCGAGCTACAGTATTTTATATCAAGAGTCAGCTTTTACCCATCCACGGATCCATTTGAATACAACGGTGGCCAACTAAGCTAATGACTCACCCAAAATGATGATAGGGTATTGTCTATGGTATGTGAATAAAGTGGTATACCTAAGTTGGTGAAAAGGTCAGTGATAATGTTAAGTTCTATTTGAAACAGTTTTGTTTTCAAGATGGGGCATATTTTGGTCTACAAATATAGGACAATATACTTTAAACGAGTCAAAAGGTTGTACGATGTCTGTCCATCATATGGTTATGATTCATTTCTTCCAGAAATTGATACATCTATCAAGTATTATTTCAATGTTTTTATGAGTGATGAGGACAGTTAGTAGAAGTGTTAAGAGGGCTTCGATGGTAAATTGCGACTGAATTTTGTGTGTGCTAAATAGCGTGGCATTTATTCTGCAGTCAATAAACAGCCCGGAGTTTCTTCGGGACATGATTTGCTTGGTGAACGCCGTTCATTTTAATGCGAATCCGTGACAGAGCGCAAAACAGACTACTTGATTCAAACAACCTGTAAGCTCGGTCTATACCTAAACAATGTGAATGATTTTTGCCAGCAATTTAAAGAAAATGAACTAAGCTTTTCGATATACCACATATGTTAGATTATATGTTACTAAAAATTTTCAAAATGGCGGACACAATCAGGGTCAAGTTTTTTTTTTGGAACTCACCCGTAATCGACTACTAAACCCAGTTAATATCGGAAGAACAGCTTGCACGTGGTATGAATGTATCCGTCTAACTAGCCCGCCAAATGTAAGTTACATCTTGTACAGTATGACAAGCACGTAGAAGTTGTGCATTTGTTTCTTTCTTTCTTTGCTAAAAAGGACATTTAGTGGTGTACACAAGCAGAACATAGGGATTCGGAAATACCAATTTGAATGAATACGTCAAAAATTACAAGATAACAAATTGACAAATAACACACACTGGCCAAAAGTATTCAACATGCAGAAAACGAAATTCATAATCACAAATTGTTTCAAAATTATACCATGGATCTTGACCAACACATCACGATTGAATGTCAAAGTTGTGTTTCATAGCGATGTCATCCCTCAGCATCCAAGAGCGTGAAAAAACGGTTGATTTGATGTCCCGTTTCCTAAATATGGCGGATTTAAGAAACTGCGAACGATATCTTACCGATTGCATTCAGAAGGAAAAAAAATACAGGCACCCCCCACCAACAAAAACAAAGAAATGGCTTCAAAATAGCCGCTTAATGATGTATGGGTCGTTAGGTTTACTTAAATGTTACCAGAGAAAATCGGAATGGTGGTTTGGACCGGAAAAGAGTTAAGGTCAATGGAAGACAGCGGCCTTCGAACATTCGGAGAGAGAACATCCGAATGCAATTTTAAATCATGCCTACACGTTTTCACATTGCCATGACAAACATTAACAATATCAACAGTGCGATTAAAAGTTTTGTCAAGTTATCACGTCATTTTTCTTGCCATTAAAATTTCCATAGTCCAACAGTGATCGACGTGCCTACATCCTTTATGGACGTTATCTTTATTTACGGTTCCATAAACCACTTCGATTTTCGCCCTAAAACATTACAGTACTAGTAGACCCCAACAAACCAGCTACAGTCAATTTGGTGACTATTTTGCAGCCGGTTTTGACGTTCCCATATCCATGATAACCCGATTCTTAGGAGTACATTCGTACATTTATCATTAGCCAGCTCCTTAAACCCACATATTTAGGGAACCTGACAATTAATTTGAACGTTTTTCGCGTTTATTTGATTCTGGGAAACAACGCCTGTTTAAGAATCAGAACTTTGACAATAATTAAGTTATGTGTAGTCGAGAACTCCTTGTACAATTTTAAACCTTTTTTTCAAATTGCTTTGTTCTGCATGTTGCAATACTTTTGGCCCAGGGTGTTTAAAAATTTGGCCTCCCAACGTGATGGTAATGTCCAACACTCAATGACTTTTTTCGATCGTTTTACAGCTTGTGATTTAATTTATCGGCCCAAATCACAGTTGACGATTTCAAAGTCTTGATTTAAACCACTTCGCAAATGGTACGATCCTCGTCTCTCTTTGGAAAATACACTAAATAATCGGAGGACGTTCCAAGTATGCAAATGAGGTAATGAGTTTATTCCGACAAGCACTACTACACAGTGCAAAACATCATACAGCGCAAGACGGACGGAACCAATTGCAAGTCATTGCATTCTTGAGATTTACCAAATAATCTGCTATGAGTGAGTGAGTATTCAAATTTAACGACAACTTCAACACAAATGTGTAATATCGTGTCTTAAGATAAGGTACATTAAACATTTAAACAAATGTACAAACCTTAATACACTTTAGTAAATTCTAGTAACAACGTTTATAGAAATTTAAAGTACTTAAACAGATCAGCCTCTTTCAGGAATTTATCACCTGAAGAGGCCTTACATCTTGAAATAGCGTTTCAAATCTGGGACGCTATAATGTTTTCTACGTATAACCGCATAATCAACGCATTCAAGTATTACAGTTCACAGAAAAGCACAATCGCAAGAAATACACCAATACACTCACCTCTAAGCAAAATAGGGCATTTAAGTATATATGACCAATTTTTAAATCGCGCTAAAACAATTCGATCGTCCCTTCGTCCAATCAAAAATGAACTGCTGTAGTTCCAACAGTTGGTTGTAAAGCATGCATTTATTATTAGCGAAATGAATCGACCAGTTTTGCGACGTGTTGTTTTTTTTTTTTTCTTCCTTTTTTTTTTTTTTTTTTTTTTTTTTTTTTTTTTTTTTTTTTTTTTTTCTTCTTTTTTTTTTTTCTGCTGTAGCCTATAACAGAAACCTGAAAATCTGTAAGGGATCTAAATATTTGTTATATTCATATTAAAGGGCTTCTTTCGCCAATACATCAACAATTTCACTTGCCTTGAATACCAATGTAACTGGAATCCGAGATAGATTTATTCAATTGAGAAGAAATGAAAAGACTTACAATATAGGGAAATGACACTCTCTCGCCTGTCAAAGCATAAGACTAATTTGACGTTGATAACGCTGTCCAAAAACCTGGACCCATTCCGGATTAAATAGTCGATAAATGCGGGTATGTGTGCTACGTATATAAAAAAATAAGATGATCAGTTAAACCCTTCTTATATTGACATAAAGCTAGGCCAATATCAAGTTCAATTTGTCCAAGGAGGATAATGGGCAACATCAAATGACGCCATGTTATCAGCACAGGGCACACCCACCTGTGAAAAGGATGGAATAGCATTAGGTTACTAGTATAGAATGGTAAATTTAGCGAAAAAAAAGTGCCCTCAGGTGTTGGTATTCTCAGCATTACTTTTAAGTTTAAGAACATATTGAAGAGCTATTTTCCCATCTTAAGATATAAATGGGTTCATTAGCTTCGACATAACCGCTTTTGCATAGGAGAGGCTACAAAAAGCACCAAGCATACATCGAGACCTGACTCTGAAGGGTTCAAAGCTTTTTAAAATATGCTTACGTGCAGAAACTATTAAAATATGCAACCATAGTCAATTTTGATCTCACAAGTGATCTACAAAGACAGAAGCAAGACTGAGCGATTTGCACCCCAGTCCATCTTGAAACCCCTTTTAAAAGGTTCCAGAGCTTTTTACACATTTCTTCCACAGGTTCTCAATATCAGCTTTGAAGTTTAATGTACGTCAAATATAAGGCCTAAGAATTTAGTTTGTGAAACGACAGGAATAGGGGAACCATCAGTTTTAGTTTGGATCCAGGTGAAGACGTTATTTTGTGCAAGAAATTGCATACAAACAGTTTTAGTTTTAGAAAAAACGGGAAACCATTTCATCGCACACTTGGAATCTTTTTCAAGCAATTTTGCATTTGTCTTTCTATATTGGTCATGATGAGAATAGGAAATCGAAAGTCATCTACAACAATGATCTCTCTATTCATGTATTGACCACTTGGCAATACTATTTATTTTGAAAGAAAATGTAACATAGAGAATGCTACCTTGCGGTACACCCATCTCTTGATTATGGAATTATGTGATAAGACTGTTCCCAGGCGCACCCTAAAAAGATATGTCAAAAACTTCTTAATAAAACAAAGGAATTTTAACTATAATTCTAAAGTATGCAAATCCTCAGAATACCATATTTACCAAGTAGTATAATACGCCTTCTATAGATTCAAAGAATACTGGAACAACTGATGTCCGCTAACAAAACCATCACGAACAAAAAGGTTCAAGGCTAACAAGTTGATCAGTAGTAGTACTTCGACCTGCTGGAAACAACTTTGACACTTAGATATCAAACCATTAACTTTCTAAGAACCAAACAAGAGGGGCATTAATCAGCCTTCCCATGGTTTACCTAAACAGCCTTTTTGGAGCGGGGCTAGCCTGTGGGCTACCCGCTCTATTCGCTTGGTTTTGAACCTACCTTTTCAATAGAAGTGTGGCAGGAAAATTCGTGCCGATTATATCTCTAAAATCTTACAGTGTGAATAGTTATGAAAGTTGTGCAATTTTACGTCATATGGATATGTACTCAAAATAAGTAGGCCCAGCGAAAAACCTGAACGTACATTACAAAGATCATTAGGTTAAAAAAGTAGAAAAAAAAAAAAATAAGGGCAATATCAGCGATAGGTTCCTGAGAAGTTTACAGTGATTTGCTGTGCCGCACTCACAGCGCTTTAAATCGTTATGGTGCATGAATGAATGGATGCTTAAACGTTGGGAACCACAAGTAGCAAGTCGTGGGCGAGGCGAATCATAATAATAAATAAAAATTCCTTTAAAAAGGGAAAGGGTGGATCAAGAGGAAATATCCACGTACATGTAATTGGTATGTGAAGGTATAGTAAGATGATATATTGATTTTACTTTGTAATGCTTGAGGCATGAGTGCATTGAATGAACGGGGATGCATAAACGTTTGGCACCACATGTAGCACGGTCGTGGGCGATATCAATAATAATAAATAAAAATTCCTTTCAAAAAAGGAAAGGGGCGGGTCAGAGGAAATTATCCATTGTAAATTGTATGTGAAGGTATTAGTAAGATATATATTGCTTATTTTGTCATGCTTGAGTCAACGGTTCAGAATGGTATAAAATTATCTTTCTTTAAAATAATATTAATGTCTTTTAGGTAAGCAGGGGACTCTGCTGGGATCACGAAATGCCCATTTAAGAATGTTTCCTTTGATGTTAGAATAAAAAACGTTTCAAAAGTCTTTCACTATCCAAAGGTTGGATTTATTTAATTGCTTTATGTAAGTGAGGCCTCGAGGGAAAACATTAGTTTTAGGATTTTGATTGGATCAGGCAACATTTAATAATAAGGTTCGTACATTTTTAGGAAACCTGAATGGCGGGATTTGATTGGATCAGCCACCTTTATTTACAGTTTGCGGTTTATGGCATTTTACGCAAATTTAAACTCTAGATGACTTTGATTTTTTGATCACCCTGAAACCGTGATAATAAACCTCAGGCTGTTGTTTTCTACCTGCATGCAAAACATCAGGTCCATAGGTAAGGGGCTTCAAAAAACGCAAGTCGGACAGACAGATCTCATGGTAGTAGAAAAATACTAGTGCATTTTCCTTGGTGTGTGACCTTTTACCTATGCGCAACTGTTTAAAAGATGTGATATTTACCAGAGTAAATACGGGGTAAGATATGTAATATGT
>JAMKCH010052501.1:0-10407 GCA_023653785.1 Ophioderma brevispina
ACTGTACTAGTGCTAGCTTCCGTCCAAACCTTACTTTTGCACAGAATACCACTGCATGGCCTAATCGGTATCGGAAGAACGCCAACGCAACCCCTGTCACGCCATAGGTCTCCTAATCTCCTGGGGATTGGAGATGCTGGTCCGATCAGCCAAGAGGGATTGGACGGCGACACCCCTCCGCTTGACTAACACATGCATCAATAGACTTGTTGGAGGTGGAAGTACAACTCCAACCGATATTTCCAAAATGTTTGGGATGAGGCCTATCTTAATAGAATGCCCAGGAAGGAAGCGTGAGCTCGAACTCATATGCGCTAACCAATAAGCCGTCATCAGTATCATGGTGTTTTTGTTGCATTTCAGATGACTAAGGCAATCGATGGCTCAATATGTTTCCTTGCTGCAGGCCTTCTCTGGCTGTCCTGCAACCCCTTCTGGCAACATGGTGAGACGTGGCCAGAAACCCGAATTCTTGGTAAAGGAAGAGTCCGATTCTGACCAAAAAGCCGCATGTGGAAGAATAGAGACCTCCTGGCGCCACAAGCGGTGGTGGGCTTCGTCCGTAGACAGCATCGTCGCCACATCACATACTGTCGTATTTTTAACAAAGCACGTGTTTCCGATAAAATCGCCACTTCAAAATCTACCGCGACATTTTCTGTCTATACGGTAAAACGAAGCATAAAAAGCATCTAGATTTTACTCTTTAGAAGAAAACATTTTACGTCCAATATAAACCATAAATCTAATTTAAAACTACAATTATATATCTTATTAGGACAAAGTTATAAGTTTTGTATTGAAATCACAATAAAGTAGCTTGCAAAATACGACGCATATTAACCGGTTGGTTTTCAATGTACGTAAAAAAGATCACTATGTGACAAAGCTTTTTACAATGATCGATGGAAATACGTCAAAAGGTCTGTTGTGAAATCTTTTATTTTGCGATCGGCAACATACAACGCTATATAAAACACGTGTAATGAATGGCGGTTTTAAACTCGACAGTATGTGACATTCCGGATATGAATGATTTTGAGGACAATGATACATATGTAATTATAAACTAATTAATAGGCATCCTCACATTTTGAAACTTGGTGGATGGCAAGAAACTCGATGAAACTAGTATTTAGACTAATTTCGTAAAAACCTCAAAATGTTAAATACGATAGTATGTGATGTGGGCGACGGCCTTATATCCGAACCCCCTATGCCCACAGCCACAGCCACAAGCCACAGCCACTAGAAGTTCCAGAAGACTAAGCTGTCGGTTGGGTTTAACTGTTCCGACACCAAGGATTGCAAGACCAATGGCAAATCCCCCCTCCGGAACAAGGCTATGAACCGGGGATGATCCGTAAGCATACCTTCAAACAGATTGGACAAGAGGGGACTGAAAGAAACCGTCATGCCATCACCGATCCCTTTACGGGTCTGGCCTCGGCCAGTCAAGACCCTAAGTTAAACCCACCCCTTAAGGAAATTGCCAACCTGGTCTACGGTCTCAGAAATTGCATGGATTTAACTCTCTATAGGCACACCGTACATGGTAATCCTATGATGTCCTAGTGAATTTACCTGAACGTGAGCATGTCGCCTGTTCAGAAAGTCCCACCTCGGTGTCATTCTGCTAATGCACTCGAACAGGTTCAAGCAATGGGTGGGACGAACGCGTCGCTGGAGGACCTCTTACCAGGGCCCTTCCCCTTTGGATATGGGTCTGTTCCCTTACAAGCAGATGGGCGGCCTGGGACCCCGGCTGCCGTGGCCCTATGGCTACCAGCAGACCAGACAGTCTCGAGACATAGCTACACGAGGACTTTTGGGATCATGGCACCTGGATAAGCTATGATCAAGCATAGGTAATCAATCCTGAAGGGTCCGCTGCCATGGCGCCCGTCCTGACTGTCCGGGAATCCGTGTTCCAAGAGTAGGCCCCTTATATTGCCACAATCTGACGATTCATGACTGAGCGCGGAACAATATCCATGTGTGGGCGGTCCACCATCTCAAAGGTGTGCGGCAATCTGCCAAGTGTGTAAGTTTCCACTCCACGACGGCCCTCTTACCTTTGGCTGGTGTCTGGGATAGGGACCCTCCTTGGAGACTTTTCGCAAACCATTGTCCACTCCCGAAATACGGGAGGCGATCATCCCGATGTCCCAATCGCGGGCACCACCCTAATCACCGAAGAATCACCCTGCATAGGCTGAGACTGATGACTCTCCCCCTTACTTGTTTATATGTCACCACCTTCAGTGCCGCAATGAAAAAGAAGACGGTGACAGCCACAGACGTTAATGTGGTGACGAGCCAAGGAGGGTGGTCGCGGCCTGCCCCCGAAGAGATAGGGGTGAGCCCCCCAACTTAAACGCATCCGTCGTCATGGTGTTTTATAGGTCACAGGTAGGCTGTCTGGGACTTCTTGCCTCATAGGAGTGGCAAAGTCCACCATTGAAGGTCTCAGGGTCCCTTCGTCTTTCCTGGGGAGGAAGGTGGGGTGTTTACCACTGCCAACAAGCTTTTTCATCGGGCCAGCTAAAACACATATTTGTAACCCTAATGGCTGCATCTATCTTGGACCATCGTTGCTTCATTTTAGCGCAAACTAATCTGTCACGCTACCTTACCTTTGGTAGTGGTAGACGAGACTAGTTTGGAGGAAGGGGGTGGATGGTTGCCACCTATAATATTTTTCTTTTTCACTTCTATCACAAAATAGATGCTTTATGCACTTAATACCTCCTTGTATGTTACAAAACTTATTTTCCTTTCATAATCACGCCAAAACCTAGCAAAAATCACAATTCCTGTATTTTTAACTCAAACTAGAAATTGGCTCTTTTAGAATTAATCGGATAATCAAGTTTCCCCTTGATTATTACTTCATTAAAACATTACGATGACGTCAGATGGAGGACTATTGGCAAGTGTTTTTGATGTCAATGGAAATAGGAGACGTATACCAATCCAACTGTACCAAAATCAAAAGTGGTCAAAGGCTTTGTAACTAAGACATACAAGGAGGTCCTTAACAACACCTTTAAAATGGTGAGGGGGACGAATTTTAAAGTACAATTTAATGCAGATAGTGCATACTATTTTGAAAATCAAGAGGGTGCATTTGATCATTTTCCCTATATGCTAATTGTGTTTTTGACCCCCCAAAACCTTCGTATAGACACCTCATTTGTGCTTTTAGACTCAAATTTGGTTGAGGAGTTTCATGATCCATGATATGCTTATAAAGGTCATTGACCTTGAACCTTGAATATCTGACCAACGCATCTTCCAGGAAGGCCGGCAACGTTTTTTCATATAATTCATATATAGCCCTACGAGAATATACAAGAAGTCCTTTTATTAGAATTTTGGTTCAAGGTTGAATCGCAATATGGCCTCCTACTACTTTAAAATAGCTTCACTTTGATTATATTTGAATTGATAATCATGAAAACAGTCCACAAATGCTATTATATGGAATTTTGGCAACAAAAAAAAATATTTTGAAAAAGCGCCCTCTAGGGGTACTATCCTACAGTTCTTATACTTGGAATAGCATTACAAATATTAGCATTAAGAATACACCACAATTGATTTCATATTAACTCTTATGTAGCGGGAGGAACGGGGGTGGGGGTAAATCGACTCGCCCCGCCAACCCCATGCTTTTAGGTAGCGTGGCACTGGTTGGCTTTTGGCGCATCCAAAAACACCCAGGGTAAGTGAGGAGGGCAGAACTCCTGTATTTGGGACTGGCTCGGAGGCACAAAAGAAGTAGGGATGGGTAGACACCTTTTCCGGGTAGCTCTTGTCGCTCATACTGATTTTTATTCAGCTTTGTTACATTGGTTATCCCCCACTACCTGTAGGTACAACATTTCATTTACAAAAATCCAATGTCGACATTTTCGTCCGACCACCTCTATGTATAACCTAATGTCGACAGTTGTCGATAACCTCTATATCACCCTGAGGCGCCAGCTGGTCGACCTCTGTGTAAACCCAATGTTTCGACAGCGTTTGTCGCCAATAATTTTCAATGTCGACAATTTGTCGATGACAATTTTCACTATCGACAGACCTATTTTGTACGGTGTCGACAAGAATTTTGGTGTCAAGACTAATTTTGCGTCGACAGAATTTTGGTGTCGACAGAATTTCGGTGTCGACAGATTTTTGCGTCGACAATTAAATTTTGACCCACACAATGTGTCTTTGACATACCCCCGTGCTCGACTCAACACAAATTTAATTTTAACACTCCCTTAGTGTGTAATGATACTATCTATCCCTTAGGACGTAAATTACATCGTTCTCCCCCTTGGACGGTAAACTGGGGTACAATGGCTGTTTCTCTCCCTTCGGCGCAAATTTTGGTTACACTTCGGCGCAATTTTTTGTGATTTACACTAGGATCTCCTCCATCTTCGCGCAATGGCAAAGAGAAAATGGGAAAAAACTTGTGTCAGTATAAATGATTTGAGCTAACCCGAATACACAGATTATACATACATATAAAAGAAACGTAACTAGACCAGGTATACTTTACGACCTCGTTTCCGTGACTAAAACAAACGCGTTAGAAAACGTATTACACATCTCGATTCAAAAAAGAATCTACTCCTCACTATTTCATAACTCTCACAACTGTCTCCCACAACCACTCCAATCACACTCTCCCAAACCTTTCCAATCATACTTTCCCTACAGCCTATGCGTTTTTTTTTTTGCTTTGTATCTTCCTCAGCTATCCTCGCTGAATTTCCTCTCAGCTATTACCTCGCTGAATTTCCCCCTCAGCCATAATCGCTGAACTACTCTCACTCCCTCTCCTTTCATATCATTATCAACTCACTCTTTCCCCCTCATTCCCGTACAATTTCCACTCATCCCCTGACTTTAAATATAACCTCCCTCTACTCAGTCAATACACCTTCCGCTTAACCCCATAATAAACCTTACTAACACTCCCGCAATGGGATAGTGATGTGCAGGACGAAACATCAAGTACACGATCAGTCCGTCCACTTTCACCTGTTAACACAGTTCAGCTGCCAATTCCGACCATAGAATTCACGAGGATATATAAAATATATATATCACCCAGTGCACTATACCACTCATGAATTCATGGACTTCTACCTAACCCTACAACCAATCATCCCTTCACTGTTGAGGTCAGTATACGTCTATTACTTAATACCAGAAAAATTAATAACGTTATAGTCACCAGTTGTAGGTGACAGTACACCTTATTTTTACTCCCACTGACATCAATGACTCCCTCATTAAGAATTAGCAAGAAAAATTACAATGCAAAATTGCAACTAATGTTTGCATACACTATCATTATCACCAACATTATCAGAAAGGATTACCTTAGGGTACTATCATGAACACAGCAATATCACGCACTAAGCGCAGCCACATCAACGGACGCACGGTTATTATAAACTAACATGCCGGAACCAAAAAGGTAGTTCACAAAATCACCACGGCTCAAATGAGGTGGAAACTCCTGAAATCAGGAATACAATTACTACAACGTGTGAGCATTAAGTAGCTAGTCCATACTCACAGGCAAATAAACCATATGCATACACTATACTGAGGGTGGGGTAGCACCCACTCCGCACATACACAACGCAATATAAATGCGTACTCCAAAAAGTGGCACAGCATATGAGAGAATGTCATCAGCCTAAAGATACAGAAGCGTTTTATAATTTAGTTGATTCTCATTAATTTTATCGAGTGGACATGGGCTCAATATAAAACTATGGCCTAAAGCCATACAAACAACAGGGACTAAAGAAGGTGACACCATTACATTGTATATACACGCACCATATCAATGTATGATAACACCACACCGACTAAGGGGAGGACATGATCATGCACGAGTCACGTACTGAGCCCCAAAAGCCACACTAAAATATTATCAATTCTATCTACTAATTGTGAATTGAGCACTTCCAGACACATCCTAAAAGGTTATAAACAATATGTAAACAATGCACTTCCTGATTGTTCACATGTGAAAGACAATAGCACGCAACCCACACCCATCCATGAAGCACATGGTCATAATCAAGCCCCAGTGTCTGCTAACTTTAATCTTTCTCACACCCCATGCTTGGAGTCCTAATCTAATTGATTAAGGTTAAATCATTATAGGATTAAGTATTTACAGTCATGGGACACCACTTCAATATTTATGAACACTCCTAAAGTTTTGCAACAGTGCAATGAGTCCAGAACAATGACAGCACACTGTCACTCGTGGTAAATAATTCCAAGCATTATTCAAAATCATGAATTTTGGATGGACATGGACGGGACCATTCAACATATTAGAAAAATTACAATATGAAAGCAATGAACACCTTCATAATTGTAACCATGACTAAAAAAAAAGGTCCACGTTCCTATATCTGCTAAGTAAAAATGCACTGCATCCATGGAATTTGGGTAAAAGTCTATCAATCTATTTTGTTGACCCATATCCTAAACAAGAATGTATAATCATACGGGGGTCTCATGATAAAATATTACCTGATACCAAATACAAAATAAAATACAAGTTATGTTTTACAAATCACCAAATACTGCATACGACTGTTAATCAAGTGGCGGAAGACTGACGGAGTCACGGACACGACATTATGGTTGGACTCTTCACCTTCATAAGTTGCATAATTATATAGAGCACACAGTATAATTATTATAAAAATTATAGACCTATGTCTGGACGGACACCCTTTCCGTAAATGACAGCACACCTCCATGTTATGAGCAAAGCTTTTTAAAATATTAACACTCACAATAGTCTTTACCAACTCTACACATCACAGGCCTAAGAATATGTGGTAGGCCCATGACCTTAAAATACTGACTGGTTCACTGAATGTAAAAATGTAGAAAGACACGGACATGTAATAATTTAAAAACCTGTATCCAAATACTTGTGACCAGTACTACGGTTTTGGCATGTATTCTTTTGGCAAGAGTATACAAAAAGAATACAAAAAAATTGATGCTTGATTTTGGAATATAAATCACAAAAGTAACAAGAATATCTAAATTTAGCATGGGAGAGAGAGCATGTTCCAAACCACAATATTGTTTCAAAAAATGAAAACCCAATGTGTCAGCTGTCAGGTCATAATATTTACCCTGATTCACAACTATACCTAAGTCATTTGTTAGTACTCCTTAAATTTATGAAAGCACCTTTACAAAATTTATAATTAAATCAAAAGGCACTCCGACACAAATCCCTACTGTAACTGGTGGGTGAGAAGATAAATAAATAAATCCTACATCCCTAATCTGTCTCCGGCACCACCCCAAAAACAAGAAAGTGAGTACACAGAGAAAAAACAATTCGGCCGGGAGGGAAATTAAAATAAAGGGACCAAGCCCTAAAATAGTTGTGTCGGGGGGGCGAGTAGCGATGAGCTCGGGGACACCAAAAAGTATTCCGTATCCATTTCATTCATAAAAAATAATTAAAAATATTTTACCTTACACCGCGCGGTGATCACGAATTCAAACGCCGCTGCAATATGCAATGAATACATCACCCGAAAGTGTATCGTGATGAATTAACACCCGCCGCTGAGTCCTCAACACGTCCAAGGCTACGGAAACGTTGCAAATTGTAAACAAGAGGACCCTCACACAATGCCCTAGTGCAAAGTTCCCTACGCATAGCTAACAACACGCGCAGCTCCACCGCTCCGCATACAGTGTTAACGAGGCTAATTTTCATCAACGATCACAAAATGGTGACACTCAACAATGGAAAGGGACAAATGGACTGAATTGCAGTCCACGCAGCCATTTGAATCGCAAGATAAACTCGGCTCAAATAACGCCAGCTTTTCAGCGACTGTACTAAAATATCCGCAAGAATGTCATGATCCATAAATACGTATGCCCCTATCATATAAACAGTAGAAGGGTTACAATGTTTGGGGATCAGGAAATGTAACGCAGGTGACCTGACATCATGACTCACTCTCGCCAATTGCAGCGTCATGACATTAATAACATGAAAAATGCTGAAAAATATACATGACATAAATCTATTCAATCACAACCATCGCGGCGACTACACCTAAACCGAGGGAGAACAAGTACAAAAAAAACACATGTCCAACAGGAATTCAGATTATTAGAGAAGAATGCGACTACGATTGTGGAGAGAGAAAATTGTGGTACTACTTCCGGGTAGCACCAGAGAAAATTTACGGTAAACTACACGAGCATGCACATGTTTCTTCGTTTCTGGATTCTCACTTCTCATCGTCAAAAACTTAATTTCTAGAAAAATTTCAGGGCCTAAAAATGGGGGTGAAACGATGGTGTACTTGCCACTCCTCTTCGGTCAACAGGACTCCGCCGTGCGTCTTCCTCTTCAAAAAGGTCTACAAAATATAAAATTTCCTTCACAAAATCCTGGGGGATGTTGATTGCAATATTCACCTTCGGCGCAATGGCGGACGAGATCTAGTCACGCGGGCAGCTAGGCCAGCCGCGATTGGCCGACAGCGAATATGCAAAATAGGAGAAACACGCGCGGTTTCGAAGCCCCCCAATCCTTATATATTTTACATCTTAAAGGTATCACCATAAAAAAAAAGTAATTACACATTTGGACACGGAAAATTAAGATTTCCCAACCCCGTCACACTTAGATAGCTGTTTTAGCTTTAATATGCCATTTCATGAATTTTGGCGGCCATTTTGAAAAAGTGCCCTCTAAAGGACATATCATAAATCCTAATTATTTAAATATCATTTATATAATAGAGAGCATTCAGAAATACCCCAAAATTGATTTCATTTGGATTTTCGGATAGCCGTTCTAGCTTAATAGTACCGGTTTTTCGGAATTTTGTGGTGCCATTTTGAAAAACGCCCTCTAGCGAGAGTTTTTCCCACATTTCCTAGAGCTTCGACAAAATAATCTTGCTCAGCGTCCTTAAAAATGTAAACAAATACCTTCAACATCTTCACTTTGATTTCGGTCCCAAAAGGCTATTATACGGAATTTGGCAGCCATTATGAAAAGGCGCCCTCTAGGGGGGGTACTTATCATAGATTCTAATTATTGGAATAGCATTGTACAATAATGAGCATTAAGAAATACCCCAAAAATGATTTCATATTAAACTCTTAGAATATAGCCCATTCCCTAAGCACAAAAATAGGCAGTATTGTGCACTTTTTCCTAAAAGCATGACACTTGGTATGCCTATAACATATTGAGGCCCCGAAAATTTTCTGATCGAGTGCCAAAAATATAGCGCCCACTATTAAGCCTACGCGCCCTCTATAGTTTTTTTACCCAATTAGGAAATATACTTTCAAGAGCTTAAATGCCATAATTCCACTATTTGGGACCAAATAAGGTATAGTAAGATTTAAAATGATGCATATGTAATAGAGCTATTGATTTAGGTTAAAATCAACATGCTGGCCATCTTAGATTTCAAATGCCCGCCACTGAAATGATACTTAAGCCTAATTTGAGTTAAGAATGATAAAAAACACTAATTTTAAGGACCATCCAACATTGGTAATGCTGAAGAGTTCAGAAAACGCATTTATGGCATTGCAAGTTGTAACGAGGCAGAAAATTCTTGAATTTCAAGATGGCATCTGATTTCCAAATGGCCGCTAATGAACTATTATTTCAAATTTTACCCAATTATGAAATGTACCTCTTGAAGGGTTGGTGATCACATTTCACCGCTTTGGTCAAACAAAGTCCTGTACTAGGTTTTAAGCACTCTTAATTTATCAGTAATTTTTTTTAGATCAAAGTCAATATTGCTGCAATCTTAGATTTCCAAATCGCCACCACTGATTTCCTGTTAGGCCTTAACTTTTCGACTTATGAAAGAATATTTTCATATTGAAATGCTAACGAGCCTGTTGCGAAATGGAACGTATAAGGAACACACATACTTGGTACTTGTTAAACGATTCGTTGTGTTGAGGAATTCAGCACGAATATTATGTGATGTTTCCATCTTATTGTTATTTCATTGAGAGCTAACCATCCCATCATATTAGAAGATTGAGCCTGGTGTATTGAGATTCAAGTTACATTCCTTTTTTGGACTACCAAGACGAAGATACACTTTTGTTATAATGATTGTTAATCTTTGGTCTGATGAGAAATTCTTGTAGGTTTGAGTGCAAAGTGCAAACATAATGGGACAATGAACAATTGCACACAGGTTTGGCATGTCCTACATCCCTTTTTGCTAGGAGTAATTTGTGAAGAACACACAAGGTGTTTATGTTATAATTTTGTGCAATATCCTGACAAACATTTCTGAAATAGTATGGAATCGCCAAGGCTAGGACTTTTTAATTCATTAA